>JANAVB010012196.1:2158662-2211162 GCA_029216955.1 Iris pallida
GGTAGCACATCAAAGTACAATTCATGATATTTTAACAATTGAAATAATAATGGAGTTATGCACTTTTAAAAAATTTGAAATAAATAGTTTTCTAGCAGTTAAAATATTGTGATATGAATAGGCAATGAATATGACCGGATTGGGTTGGACAGTTGTATCCTATTGATACGATATGGCTTATCCCCGTGTGTATGAGGGGTAAGCTAACACAGTCATTATACTATTTTGGATGTGGTCATACTCATTACAGTACTCCCCCAGTACCCAACAGTTAAAACAGTCAATGCTCTCAGAGAGAGTTCCGTGTTGCATCGTCGTTTAAACTTGCAATAAAACGATTACTAAATAATTGTAAACTACCACAAAATGTACTTGCCTTTGATTATGACTGGATTTAGGATGTCTCCGGGATTGAATTCGGATTTGTCCTCGAAATCCTACAATCGAGAAGTCTGTCTTAGATTTCCAAAATTGCCATGCTAGATGTGCTAGTTACAATCTCTAAATTTGTCCTAGTCAATTTTAATCTTTATTATACTAACACAAACAAAGCTCGATTATCTAATGTGTTACATTTAATTATGATGGAAAGATCATTTTATATTTAATTTCGAAAAAATTTTGTATTTATCGGTTTATTGGCAAAACTTGGTATTTTATAA
Source organism: Iris pallida (assembly GCA_029216955.1). NCBI lineage: Eukaryota > Viridiplantae > Streptophyta > Magnoliopsida > Asparagales > Iridaceae > Iris > Iris pallida. The sequence continues at coordinate 2,159,325 of JANAVB010012196.1, forward strand.
TTTATATAATAAAACTACATTTTTATTTAAATGAGAAAAACGTGAAACTTGTTTAAATAATAACTTGTAATTTTTTCTAATTTATTTAATGTGAGAAAACAATATTGAGTTTCTATAAAATAATTATTTTACTATTTTACGTGTTTACGTCAACCACAAACCAGAAAAGAATAAAAATTTCACTAACTTATTACTAAACCACAGAAAATAATAAAACTGGGCTTATGCCCTTACATACCATTTTACATGAATTTAAATAAGAAGAAAACTTTGGTTAGTCTCTAAAATTATCCAACATTTTAATTACAAAATAAAATAATAATTTAAATTAAATTGAATTAATTTACGAGTCTCAGATATTGATCCAATCGTCAAAAATAGCTAATGCCTCAACGTCCGATAAAACCGGTTTCGTTTGCATTTCGCTAAGGCCCATTGATCGATACGGTCGTCGCCAAAATCCAATTTATAAATATTTTCGAAAACCGATTTAAAATCTATTTATAAAGTATTATAAAAAATTTCGGCAGCATTCCCTCTATTTTCGGAACAACCCAAAACTGGAAAAATGTGCCACAACCACCAATCACAAGTCCCATACCAGGGAAACCCAATTTCCAACCAGAAAATAATAATAATATCCAAAACCCGAAAATAATATCCACAACACGTTTTCGAAATTCGAAAAAACCGAAATGAAACTCGAAAAAACCCGAAATGAACTTTGAAAAACCGAAACTCTTCGGAAATTCCAAAACCAACAGAACACTCAAAGAAAAATAAGCCACAGAACCAATTCCGAAAAGATTTCGGAAAACCAAACCCATAAAAAAATTCCGAGAACTCACAGAACGTTTTCGAATGGATTTCGAAAAATTCGAAAATGCCTCGCTTACCGAATTCCCATGGAAATTCGTGGACCAAATTTATCACAGACTATAAAAATGGAAACGGGGCAACGAAAATATACCAGAAATTGCTCGGCTAGAGCTCTCAGGTGAATTTTAGAGAAAAATTCCGCGAACTCGGAACGATCCAAGAACACGCGGACAGTGAGACGTGCCACAGATCTGGACAACAACCAGAGAACGTAAAAGCGCTGGACATAGGATCGGGATTGGGAACAGCAGCGGAGAGGCACGGGAAAACAGTGGCAAAGGGGCCGCGGGTCACGGCCACGAGAGGTCGGCTGGAAACGACGGCGCTGGTCGGGCCGGCTGGGTCACGCGCGGGCGGCGAGGAACGTCGGGCTCGGGGTCGACCGGGAGGGGTGCGCCGGACTTGGCGCCGGAGGGGTCGGTCGGATCTAGGGCACAGAGGTTGGGGGTTTTGGGAGTTGGTGGTGAGGGTGAATGGAGGGATGGAGGGTTTTTATAGGGTGAAGAAGTGAGCGGGGGTTACCGGAAACCGAAAGGTCGCCGGCGGTTAGGAACGGAGGGGTCGGTCGGCCGAGCCTTTCACGACCCGCTACCCAAATTGTTGGGCCGGGCCGAGTCATGTCCAGCCTGTGCTTGAGATAAAGCGCAGTAAGCCGTTCTAGAGATAACAAGATAAGACTAAATGTGCTAACAGTTCTATAAGTGAATAAAAGTCATAAATGCTCCAAAAACAAAAGTTGTCTCATATAGTAATAAGTCCAAGTACAAGTCTGAAATATAAAACTGGATACATGTCCAGTTACAAAATACGTAGTCTAATACATGACTACACTAGATATCCCAAGCAACTACGCAAACTAGACGAGTTTCCCCGCAGAAACATCCTCGTAAGGCAAAGCCTGGTCCTCGGCAGTATCTCCATAATATGAGTCGCAGAGTAACTCCTCCTCTGTAAGGATACCTACAACGTTATCCTATCAAGACGGGAGCAAGTACTGATTCTAACAAACTAGCATATGAAACATAGAAATGAACATAAGAGGAATAACTGGAAACATGGCATCACATAATCTATCATGGCAAGGACACATATGTCATAGAGACAGATGTATATGTAATGTTTAAAACTGTAGCAGGTACGTGATCGTCAATAGGTGTAAAATGTACTGTGGTACAAGTATATAAAATGTACTTCCGTACAAGTAAAACAAGTAATAGATGCACATACGTACAAATACAGCTGGTGCGCCTACGACAAGGTATACATAAAATGTCAACCTTGCTCGGTACGTACGTACGAGTAAGGGGGCATGATCACGTAAGCTACTAACAGTTTCTCCATAACCCAGGTTCTAATCATGTGAGAGATACATAAAGACTGTTCTAAGCGTGGTAGAAATAGAAAGTACAACATGTGATATTTTAACTTGCTACCCCAAGGATCAGCATTTAACATGGTTGGATTTGCAGTTTATTTATGTAACAGTATGTAAATTTTGTAGAAAGTACTTGCCTCTAGCAAATCAAGCAGCGATAAAAGTGCTATAGATGTCTGTTAACTCGTCATTGTAGAAATAAATACATAAACTTAGTTTTTACACTAAGCTAAAACACTAAGACACTAATTGGTGCAACACGACTTGTGACTGGGCACCTAGCCAAAATGATGACTTTAGCATAGGAGACCAATGTGGGATGACACACTACTATAACTAACTTTCTAGGATCTTTACACTAGTGAGGGGTAAGGTTCAACACGGCTATAACTCAAAATAACACAAAAAGTTGCAAGTCGTAATTATTCAATAAATAAATCAAATAAATATTGTGTTCCAATAATTTTTTTGAGATAGACAAAAAGCTTAATTTTACATAAAATAAAGTACCAAAATGATCCTTGTTAATTATAGAAATTTATTATAATTTTTCTGGAATTTATTAACCAGTACAAGTATTTTATAAAAATCAGTTTTCCTAAGTACACAGAAAATGAGGTTTGGTTTCATATGCCAAAACAGTGGCAAAACTATAAATTAAATACTGTAAAATTTATGATAAATTAGCTAAATTAATATAGTATCTAAATACTATTTTTCCAGAATTTTAACAATAATTAAAGTATTTTTATAAATCCAAAAACAGCATGGCACACAATTGAATTTAAATAATTAATTATCTGCGTATTTTGTCCATGTACATAATTTGAACCAGAGTACAAATACAGGACCCAAGGCCATGAATCAAGTCCAATATGACTTGTACAGGTCTTGAATGTGGAAAAACACATTTGAGCCCAAAAACCCATGCTAGGCTTGGACACCAAATGGTTGCAGTAATTAAAATACATAAAATACAAAGAGGAAAAAGTAAATAAATATTAATATTTTAACAAGGTAAAATTATACATAGTGGTCATATAAATATGACAAGTATATTTTCATAATAATAATTTACACTAGGTATAGTGAAATACATATATAAAATGTATAACTACAATATTTATATATACATATAAATATATAGATAATTACATAATGGATATATACATACATATGTTAAATATACATATATATATATGTATAAGAAATACTTAACTATAATATATATATATATATATATATATATATATATATATATATATATATATATATATATATATATATATATATATATATATATACAAATATGGTATACATATATATAATAGTATATATATAATAATATATATACACATGACCATATATACGTATATGTATATATATACATATATACACATGACCATATATATATATATATATATATATATATATATATATATATATATATATATATATATATATATATATATATATATATATATATAATACAGTATATATAATAATACATATATATATACAAATACATGTATACATATATATATATATAAATATATATATATATATAAATAAATAATAAAACAATAATATATAAATAAAAAAAATATATAAATAATAAAACAAAAAGAAAAACAAAAGAAAAAGAAAAAGAAACAACAGCACAAAAGGGGGGCTCGAACTCGGCCCACTGGGTCGAGTTCTCAGACTCGGTCGGGCTAGCCAGGGGGGTCAGCCCGAGCTTGTGTTAGGGGTTAGGGTCTGTTTTTATTTATTTAGGTTTAAGTAATTATATATAAAAAAATATAATAAAACAATCCTGTGTCCTGACAGTTAGGGACACAGAGTCTAAGTGTCTGGGTCATTTACAACACGCACGACACGAGTTTGCTGTGTCCACACTCACCAAAAGAGTCATCGTGTGTTGGCGTGTCTCATACGTAAAATCGAGACACAATAGGACATGAGGGCCAAAAAGACACGTACGTGTCCAAGTTGAGCAGGCTTTCGAGAAGACGACTGGGCGGAGGACGCGTTGGGGTCGGCGGAGGAAGGTGGCGTTGCGATCGTCTCAGAGAGACGCGTCGAATGGTGGTGGTCGGGGCTGTCGAAGTGGCGTGTAGGCATCGGGCTAGGTTAGGGCGAACTCCAGCGAGTCTCGTCGGGGAAGATGGGTTGATTGCGGCGGCGTAGGGGGCTGTGGTGGTCGGGTGAGTCTAGGGTTAGGGTCTGGGGGGTCAGGGGCTATTTATAGAACCCTAGGGCGGTGGGATTAGGGCTAGAAATTAGGATTAGGGTTAGGGTTTTGGTGCGGATCGCCGGAGACGACGACACGCAGAGGTGGTGGTCGGTTAGGGTTAGGTTTAGGTTTTAGCAGAAAACCCCCCAAAGTTTGGGAAATTGTAAAATAGCCCTGCGCCCAAAAGTTTACAATTAAAAATTTACACCCCGCATTTTAAAACAATTTATTAATTGCAAACTGCTATTGTAACAATTTAATAAATTGCAGATTGATATAAAAACAATTCTAAAAATTACAGAATGATATTAAAATATTTTAATTAATTGCAAATAGGTATTTTAGTATTTAAAACTCATTTAAAATTATTTAAAAATTCTAGAAAATTCTTAAAAATCATAATAAATTATTTTAAGACTAAATATGACATTAGCAACTAATTAATTCTATTTTAATTAATTTTGAAACACATGGGCTGACAAGTCTTCCCTCCTTGAAAAATTTCGTCCTCGAAAATCACAAGGATTGAAAACCCTACAATATTCTAACATAGTAAGCAATGCAACAAATGACTAAGGCTATGATCGAAACTAACCTCTAAGGTATCAAGCGGGAACGGGTGGTTCCCTCGTAGCGGTTGGATCCAAAAAGTAAGGGTATCTCTCCCTCATGTCCGACTCTCTCTCCCAAGTAGATTCATCCGGAGAGTGAAGGCTCCAAGCTACTCGTACTAAGGGTATAACCTTGTTCCTCAGCCTCTTCTCTCTCCTGTCTAATATCTCTACTGGCTGCTCAGAAACTGTAAGGCTCGGTCCGACCTCCAACTCTGAATGATCTAGCACATGACTGGGGTCTGGAACATATCTTCTCAGCTGAGATACGTGGAAGACATCGTGAACTCCTGCAAGGTTGGATGGAAGTGCAACCCTATAAGCTACCTCTCCGATCCTGCCAAGTATCTCGAATGGCCCGATGTATCTGGGGCTCAGCTTCCCTCCTCGTCCGAACCAGATCGTCCCTCTAGTAGGTGATATCTTCACCAGTACCATATCACCGTCTGCGAACTCCATCGGTCTGCGACTAGCATCAGCCCAGTATTTCTTCCTGTCCTGAGCTACTCTGAGCCTGTCTCTGATTATCCTAAATTTCTCTGCTACATCCGTGATCATCTCTGGCCCAAGCATAACTCTGTCTCCGATATCGTCCCAAAAGAGCGGTGTGCGGCATCGTCGTCCATATAGCGCCTCAAAAGGAAACATACCGATACTGGCTTGGTAGCTGTTGTTGTATGAAAACTCTACCAAGTGCAGATGGCTCTCCCAAGATCCTCCAAAGTCCAGTACGCAGTTCCTCAGCATATCCTCCAGTGTCTGTATCGTCCTCTCGGAATGCCCATCTGTCTGCGGGTGGTACGCCGTACTGAACTTGAGCCTACTGTCCAACTCCTCCTGCAAGCTCCTCCAGTAGTGGGACATGAGTCTGCTGTCTCTGTCCGACACGATGCTCACTGGCACTCCGTGTAGGCAAACTTTCTGCTACATGTATAGCTCTGTCAACTTCTCGGTAGAAAGCCCCACCTTGAAGGGTATGAAGTGCGCACACTTCGTCAGCCTGTCCACGATGACCCAAATGGTATCCTTCCCTCCTTGGGAACGAAGAAGCCCTGAGACGAAGTCCATCGTAATATGTTCCCACTTCCACTCGGAAATGGGTAACGGCTGTAACAGACCAGCTGGCCTCTGGCGCTCTGCCTTGACCTGCTGGCAAACTAGGCATCTCGAGATGAAACGTGATACATCCCTCTTCATCCCGTGCCACCAAAGATGTTCCCGCAAGTCACGGTACATCTTATTAGCCCCAGGGTGAATAGAATATCTTGATCGGTGTGCCTTCTGTAAGACTGCCTCTACCAGCTCTCCCTTCGACACGCACAATCGGCTTCCATGTCTCAAGGATCCATTCTCTGATACAGTGAAGTCATCTAGCAATCCAGCTAAGGCCTGGGCTCGAAGTCTGCGAAGGCTTTCATCTGTAGATTGTGCCTCCCGGATCTGCTCTATCAAACCTGACTGAATGTCAAGCGCCATCATCTGTATCACTGATCCTGGCCAAACTAGCTCGATACCGAGCTTCTCCAGATCTTCCCACAAATGCTGATCTATCATCAGATACCATGCCATCGGATGCCTGCTCAGCGCATCCGCCACCACATTTGCCTTCCCGGGGTGATACTGTAAATCGATGTCGAAGTCTTTCATCAACTCCAACCATCGTCTTTGCTTCATGTTCAGCTCTTTCTGCGTGAACACATGCTCAAGCTTTTGTGGTCAGTAAAGATTTTCACACGCTCTCCGTATAAGTAATGTTTCCATAACTTGAGTGCAAAGATCACCGCAGCTAACTCTAGGTCATGGGTAGGATAATTTCGCTCATGAGTCCGCAATTACCTAGATGCATAAGCAATCACTTTCCCATGCTGCTGTAGGACACATCCTAGCCCCTTTCCTGAAGCATCGCTGTATATGGTGAAACCTCCAGAACCTGAAGGTAATGTCAGAACTGGAGCGGTCGTCAGCCTCCTCTTCAGCTCCTCAAACGCTGCCCGACAGTCCTCTGACCAAATGTACTCTGCGTCCTTCCGCGTCAGCTTTGTCATGGATTCAGCTATCCTAGCAAAGTCCTGGACGAACTTTCTATAATAGCCTGCTACACCCAGAAAGCTCCTGATCTCTGAAACTGACGTTGGAGCCTTCCACGTCTCAACTGCAGCAATCTTCCTGGGATCCACCGAGATTCCTTTTCCAGTAACTACATGGCCGAAAAACTTCACTCGGTCTAAAAATAACTCGCACTTCGACAATTTGACAAACAATCTCTCTTGCCTCAGAATCCCCAAAACTGTCCGCAAGTGCTCTCCATGCTCCTCCGGCGTCTTCGAGTATATCAGGATGTCGTTGATAAACACTACGACGAACTTATCCAGATACTGGTGAAATGTCTTATTCATCAAATTCATAAAGACAGCTGGCACATTTGTGAGACCAAATGGCATCACCAGAAACTCGTATTGCCCGTACTTCGTGTTGAATGTCGTCTTCTGGATGTCTGCTGTCCTGACCTTCACCTGGTGGTACCCGGATCTCAAGTCTATCCTGGAAAACACCTTTGCCCCACTCAACTGGTCGAACAAATCATCTATCCTTGGCAGAGGATATTTGTTCTTGATGGTGATGGCATTCAACGCCCGGTAGTCAATACACAACCGAACTGTACCATCCTTCTTAGGCACAAAGAGCACTGGCGCTCCCCATGGAGAAGCACTAGATCGAATGAAACCCTTTTTCAACAGGTCATCAATCTGCTCTTTTATCTCTACGGTCTCCTTGGGATTTACTCTTTAGCAAGCCCGGGATACTGGTGATGAACCCGGCACTAAATCTATAGTGAACTCCACATCTCTGTCAAGCGGAAGTCCTAGAAGATTATCTGGGAATACATCCATAAACTCCCTAATGATAGGATGTGGCGGTGCTACGTCCCCAACTGTCGCACAACAGTTCGGCTCTAGGACGATCTCCGGCCATGTCCTCCTGACTCTGAATGGTGCGGTGCCTGGGGAACTGAGCAGAATACTACCCTCATGACAGTCTATAGATGCATGGGTATAGCTAAGCCAGTCCATCCCCAATATGATATCATAACCGGGGAGTGGCATCACAAAGAATCGCCCCTCAAACTCTCCCGGCTATAGTAATAGAGCATCTATAGATAGCTCTAATAGGCACTGGTTCTCCTTCCGTCATTACTCTACTAATCTCCGCAGTAGGTGTAGATACTAAGTGGTGTTCATGCATAAACTCTAATGACAGGAAGCTATGAGATGCACCAGAATCAAACAAGCATAGAGCTAGAAAAGTATGCAAATAAACATGACCTGTGATGACGTCAGCTAAGTAATCTGGCTCCGAAACCTGCTCCGGCTTCGGCTCAAGGGCCAGGCTTTAAGTCTTCCCCTGAGGTCCCTTCTGTTGCTGCAGATGTTGCCCAAACCTCTGCTGCTGAGTCGGGAGTGGTCCTCTAGGTCCCTTGGCTACTGGGCATTCCCGTATCATGTGGGTGGCAGACCCACAAACTAAGCACTGCTTCAACCTCTTCCTGCAGATGGAGTAATCATGCCCTGGTCTTCCGCAGAAAGAACATATAGCTCCCTTCTGCTGCTGTCGAGGTCCCGGGGCTCTAACCGGCAGGGTCTGGTGATGTGATATAGGGGGGACGGTATGTCTGTTGGTGCGGCATCGGTGCTCTCTGCTGGAAAGTATGACGCTTGGATGGTCCCTCATGATGTACAGAAGCCGGCCTCTTGCTAGACAGAAGACGCTCCTCAATGCTCCGGGCCAACTCTAGGCTCTGGTAGTAGTCAGTCGTACCGTTCGCCACTATAAGAATGTCAATATCTGGAACTAGACCATGGCAAAACCTACGAGTCATCTCCTCTGGGTCCGCAACCAAACTAGGAGCGAAACGGCTCAGGCGACTAAACTCTGCCTCATACTCGTCAACAGAACGGTTCTTCTGCTGGATGTTCTGGAATCGTAGCCCCATGGCTACTCTAGCAGTGGTCAAGAAGAATTTCTTCTTGAACTGGATCTTGAACTGATCCCAAGTGGCCCTCCCTCTCGCAAATAGCGGCTCATTTCGGAACCAAACTCCTGCCAAATCTATCAGCAGAAATTCCGCTGCCTCGACCTGGAGGTCATCCGGCATCCTAACTCCAAGGAGCTTTCTCTCTACCGAGTATAGCCAGTCATCTGCTACTACTATGCCCTCAGTCCCTGAGAACTCCTTGGAGTTCAGACCCATGAAGACCTTGATCGTCTCCGCTCTCTGCCGTGGCTCTACAGGTGGTGGGACCATGGTACGTTCCTCAGAACGCTCCATGCTCTGGCGGAGTAGGGTAGTCTGCTCATGATGGGTTGTTAGGATTCCCTGGATCAGAGAGAGTAGTTGGTTTCCGTCGAGTGTGACGGAAGCCTGGGTAGGTATAGTGATAGGGGGTGGTAGAAGTATCGGGTCCTACTGGGACTGCGATGTGGAAGGTGGTGGAGGCATCTGGGTTTGTGGATTTGTGGAGTGGAGGAATGTGGTAGGTGGAGGTAGAGGTGGATCAGTCAACTGGTCAGCTGACTGGATGGGAAGTTTGCCATTCTCTGATGTGACATACTGGGATAAACGAGTAAGCACCATCTAATTACAATAAAAAGGACTTATAAGGACTCTTTAAAATAAACAATCATAGACAAGAAAATCTAATTATAATAGCAACCATGTGATGTATTTCATATGTTGCAATCCTAGCATTCCTCTAGGTGTTCTAAGCGTCATTCCTAATGTTGTCTAATTATCTTAAGTTCCTAATTGCAGGTATGTTTGGTACAATAACGTAACCAAACAATTTTAGTCTCGACCTGCATGGGACACCACTAAAAACATGTCACGACCCGCTACCCAAATTGTTGGGCCGGACTGAGTCATGTCCAGCCTGTGCTTGAGATAAAGCACAGTAAGCTGTTCTAGAGATAACAAGATAAGACTAAATGTGCTAACAGTTCTATAAGTGAATAAAAGTCATAAATGCTCCAAACACAAAAGTCGTCTCATATAGTAATAAGTCCAAGTACAAGTCTGAAATATAAAACTGGATACATGTCCAGTTATAAAATACGTAGTCTAATACATGACTACACTAGATATCCTAAACAATTACGCAAACTAGACGAGTTTCCCCACAGGAACATCCTCGTAAGGCAAAGCCTGGTCCTCGGCAGTATCTCCATAATATGATTCGCATAGTAACTCCTCCTTAGTAAGGATACCTGCAACGTTATCCTGTCAGGACGGGAGCAAGTACTGATTCTAACAAACTAGCATATGAAACATGGAAATGAACATAAGAGGAATAACTGAAAACATGGCATCACATAATCTATCATAGCAAGGACACATATGGCATAGGGACAGATGTATATGTAATATTTAAAACTGTAGCAGGTACATGATCGTCAATAGGTGTAAAATATACTGTGGTACAAGTATATAAAATGTACTTCTGTACAAGTGAAACAAGCGATAGATGCACATACGTACAAATACAGCTGGTGCGCCTACGACAAGGTATACATAAAATGTCAACCATGCTCGGTACGTACGTACGAGTAAGGGGGCATGATCACGTACGCTAGTAACAGTTTTCCCATAACCCAGGTTCTAATAATGTGAGAGATACATAAAGACTGTTCTAAGCATGGTAGAAATGAAAAGTACAACATGTGATATTTTAACTTGCTATCCCAAGGATCAGCATTTAATATTGTTGGATTTGCAGTTGATTTATGTAACAGTATGTAAAGTTTGTAGAAAGTACTTGCCTCTAGCAAAGCAAGCTGCGATAAAAGTGCTATAGATGTCTGGTAACTCGTCACTGTAGAAATAAATACATAAACTTAGTTTTTATACTAAGCTAAAACACTAAGACACTAATTGGTGCAACACGACTTATGACTGGGCACCTAGCCAAAATGATGACTTTAGCATAGGAGACCAATGTGGGGTGACACACTACTATAACTAACTTTCTAGGGTCTTTACACTAGTGAGGGGTGAGGTTCAACACGGCTATAACTCAAAATAACACAAAAAGTTACAAGTCGTAATTATTCAATAAATAAATCAAAAGAACATTGTGTTCCGACAATTTTTTTGAGATAGACAAAAAGCTTAATTTTAAATAAAATAAAGTACCAAAATGATCCTTGTTAATTATAGAAATTTATTATAATTTTTCTGGAATTTATTAACCAGTACAAGTATTTTATAAAAATCAGTTTTCCTAAGTACACAGAAAATGAGGTTTAGTTTCATATGCCAAAACAGTGGCAAAAATATAAATTAAATACTGTAAAAATTATGATAAATTAGCTAATTTAACATAGTATCCAAATACTATTTTTCCAGAATTTTGACAATAATTAAAGTATTTTTAGAAATCCAAAAACAGCATGGCACACAATTGAATTTAAATAATTAATTATCTGCGTATTTTGTCCATGTACATAATTTGAACCAGAGTTCAAATACAGGACCCAAGGCCATGAATCAAATCCAATATGACTTGCACAGGTCTTGAATGTGGGAAAAAACATTTGAGCCCAAAAATCCATGCTAGGCTTGGACACCAAATGGTTGCAGTAATTAAAATACACAAAATACAAAGAGGTAAAAGTAAATAAATATTAATATTTTAATAAGGTAAAATTATACATAGTGGTCATATAAATATGACAAGTATATTTTCATAATAATAATTTACACTAGGTATAGTGAAATACATATATAAAATGTATAACTACAATATTTATATATACATATAAATATATAAATATTTACATAATGGATATATACATACATATGTTAAATATACATATATATATATATATAAGAAATACTTAACTATAATATATATATATATATATATATATATATATATATATATATATATATATATATATATATATATCTATATATATATATATTCCTTTTTTTTGTATATATGTACATATATATACATAAATACATATATATATACACATATATAATATAATAAAGTACTAAATATAAAAAAAATATATATAATAATAATACAGCATATATATATATATATAATACAGTATATATAATAATACATATATATATATACAAATACATGTATACATATATATATATATATATAAATAATAAAACAAAACAAAAAGAAAAAGAAAAAGAAAAAGAAACAACAGCACAAAGGGGGGGGCTCGAACTCGGCCCACTGGGTCGAGTTCTCAGACTCGGTCGGGATGGCCAGGGGGGTCAGCCCGAGCTTGTGTTAGGGGTTAGGGTATGTTTTCATTTATTTAGGTTTAAGTAATTATATATAAAAAAATATAATAAAATAATCCTGTGTCCTGACAGTTAGGGACACAGGAGTCTAAGTGTCTGGGTCATTTATGACACACACGACACGAGTTTGCTGTGTCCACACTCACCAAAAGAGTCGTCGTGTATTGGCGTGTCTCATACGTAAAATCGAGACACAATAGGACACGGGGGCCAAAAAGACACGTACGTGTCCAAGTTGAGCGGACTTTCGAGGCGGCGACTGGGCGGAGGACGCGTCGGGGTCGGCGGAGGAAGGTGGCGCTGCGATCGTCTCAGAGAGACGCGTCGAATGGTGGTGGTCGGGGCTGTCGAAGTGGCATATAGGCGTCGGGTGTAGTGACCCGCTCCGCCCTAGCGGAACGCCGATTCCAAACGGCGAGTGCAACGACTCAAACGAGCCGTTGACCCGAAGAGTTGCTTCGACCCGATGAAGTATCGATGCGAATCGATGCAAGGCTTGCATTGGCCCGACAAGATGAATCCAGACTTAGACTATCGAAGGCGCGCTCGGAGGATCGCTCGGCCGATGCGAACATCGCTAAGGTGGGTGGCTCCGATGAACCCGTCTGTGCTTAGCCTAGACACATAACAATGCGGACACTATCACGAGAATCGCTAGGCGACAACACCATGCATGTTAATAAATGATTCAACGCACCTAGCTAAGGGAATAATCCCATCTTGCATGCTTGTTTAGAACATGGAAAAGAACTCGGCAATTATAGAAACGCTCGCACCACGCTCTACGCTCGTGCTACGGCACAAGCTCACGTTCATGTCCCGTATACGTTCAAACAATGAAACAATGAATGGTTTACAACAATGAAACGGGAAGGCTATCAACATAGTCGCTCCGAGTAGAGTTTAGCAACATTGGAAGGCTATGGGACCGATGGGTCGCCAAGGCGACTCCCACACTGGGAGTTACGTAATGCATGAATGAATGAATCAACGAATGAATGAACAAACACATGAATGACTCTATGAACATACGAACAAGTGAAAGAATAACATGAAAAGAAAGAATACATGAAAGATAAGACGCTAGCGACAGGTATGACGGGCACGTGCAACGGGGCTCGCTACCCGCGCTGTACGGACGCCAACCTGGTCGTTAACGCATTATGGCATGAAAGATAAGACATGGAAGACGCTAGCGACAGGTATGACGGGCACGTGCAACGGGGCTTGCTACCCGCGCTGTACGGACGCCAACCTGGTCGTTAACGCATTATGGCTAAGGGTTAGCCTACGGCTCAGAGATAGCCGCTAAGTAAAAGACAAGATAATACGAAATGGTCGTGGACAAACGGCACGGGCGATGGGGGGGTAAACCGTGGCCGTCGTGTGGAAGGATTCTGCGGCACGGGCGTTGGGGGGGTAAACCGTGGCCGGCCTAGGCAGAATCAATACGGCGCTTACGGGCTGCTTGGGTGCGGGCTTGGGCACCAAGAGACGTAAGTAGGAGGGTATATTCAAGAGACTTAACGGGGTGTACCAGCCATCACCCTACGCTAAGTTGAGAATTGCCACAGGGGAATGTCCTAAATGGCTTGTAAAGCCAGCGACCCGTGCATGTAGATTAAGTGGACTATGCTGGTGGCAATCCATGTGCAAGTTCTTGCATTGAAATCAAAGTAATCTAAGTTAAATGAACAAGTGCCTCCTGAACATGAACATGCCCGAAATATAACACTCAGAACATGCTTGAAATGTAACCTGCTGAACATGCTCGATATGTAACACTCCTGAACATGCTTGAATGAAATACTCGAAACATGCTTGAATTGTAACACTCTAAAAACGTGCCTACGACGTGCTAGAACATGCCTCCGACGTGCTAGAATCCCGAGACATGGACACACACTTGATATTGAATGCGTGCATGAATTCGTGTTATGTTATTATTCATGAATTGTGGTTTAACTTGGTTTACCTTGAACAGGGAAGGCCGGACGGTAAGTATGGGTAAGTCGTGTATGTATTTCTCATGCGACACTTGAATTCGGTAACACGAGATAGGCTATGCAATATGCCATGAAATTGATCCTAAGGCAAGATTAGAAAGACAATGAATGATAGAGATGCACAAAAGATTATAGAACGTGTTTGGTAATGATGGCATTGTGGGCGAGCCAGCCTCCCCACCAGTGCATAACAATGTACTGATAACCCCACAGTATGCTTGCAGGATAGCAGGAGACGCCGGCGGGTGCGGAGCTTCCGTCGAACGTGTCAAGGCGCGGAGCCAACTCTGGGGCCTTGGAACGTTGCAAGAAGCTGAAGCACCCTATACAGGACATAATGTATCGGAACATCGACATGTATCCTTCCATGTTGTAAGCCATTTGGCACGCCTTTTATGTTTCAGAGAGAGAGAGCTTGAGCGATTTGTAATATCGGCCTAGCGCCGCTTGTAACTTCTTGAATATCAATAAAGAGTTTGATTTCGTATTCAACTTGTGTTCATTTACTTTCCGCTGCAAATGGGGACACTCTGTGCGACTCTGTGGCCTAGTAATTAAATCGGCCGTTTCTGGACTTGGCCTTGCACGGGCGCAATCTAGGCCCGTGCGGCATCACGCCTTAGCGAGGACGATCGCTCCTACGGGAGCGGGGCGTGACAGATTGGTATCAGAGCACGGCTTTACGTCCTTGGACTTCATGTCGATTTCTCAGTTTTGAAAGCTCGGTTGGAAGAAAAGATGTATACGCTCTCTCTCGCTGTGCCTTGGGATGTTCCATACAATAAGTCTAATACTTTCAAAAGCTCGTACAAGTACTCGGTTGCACGGGATCGATAGGCGAAGGCCTTTGTGTCGAACGACGTTAAACATGACTCGATTGAGAACACATGCAAAGTTAACATATCTCGTACGTACCTAACTAGTCTTGCGTTGACCCTAGCAACTGAGCGTGCAAAACATGAATATAGTCCATGCGGGATGGTTAAGCGGTACAACTTAGTCCGCGTGTCGTGCACCTCGACTCTTGGGTGCAATCGGGTTGCGAGCGATATCAAGTATCGCTCGATCGAGAACGGAGATACACTTTGAGTGTATATCGATAGGAACGCTATCGAGTTAACGCTTAGGCGTACGCGAATGATTGACTTGGATTTTGAGGATTAGTGTGAACGACTTAGTACGTCGAGACGACGTAAGCGAGTACGCTAGAGATTCGTCGAACGAATCTGAAGGATATCTTAGTGCATGGCGCGAACGTGATTGAGGATTAGACCGTATGGCTTGAACCCGAGTGGTGTATGTGATAGGTTCGAAGAAGAATAAGAATGAGTGTCAGCGACTAGTCGAGTGGCTCGAACCCTGAGTGGTGTATGGACGTTATAGAAATTGTTCGAGCGAGACTAAAGGAATTACGGATAGAACAAGTATGTCGGCGAAGCGATGCGGTCGCGCAAAGCTTTAGAACGTGTCACGCTTAGTTGATCGTGACTTCGTGTATCCCGAACGAGATATCGTTCGGACAACTTGTGAATGGGTAACGCGTGTTAGAAATGATTCGGAACGATGGATGAAAATAAATGGTCTTGATCGAGGAAACTTAGAGGAACGTGCGTGCGATGTCGAATTGATGCAAATGAAATGTGACTTGAGTTTCGAATAACGATCTTGAAACGAGCTTTGAGGAAAAGCGACTGAACTTGATCTTGAGTATCGAGAGAAATGGTGGAATATCCAACTCGGACAACGGCATCGTCGCATGACTCGAAATTGGTTGCAAAGGAAGATCGTCAGGTTACGCATATCGTCGATGGTATTAAGGCGTATCAAAGATCGATATGCGATAACTCGGGGGTACTCTGACTCGGCGAATGACGATCGTGCAAATGTCATTGTTCCGTTGGATGCTATACTCGGGGTATTAAAACGTGTCAAGGAAAATATAGACGTGACTCGAGGATTTTTGGTTGAATGAATGACGGTCGGACTGTCGAATTGAAATCTTGACTTGGATGAAATGAAATGCTTGGATTTACTTCGACGATAACCCCAACGTCGACATTCTTGTCTTATGCGAGCGAAACTCCAGCCTCGCACATGCGTCGCGCCGATTAGGGCGATCACTCCGCGTGAGCGCTGGTATGGTGATTCATCCAGCGGGGGTGATCAAACTTGCACGGCGTGGCAATACGATTGCTTCGACTTGTGGTTTGACGCGAAGATGACTTGAGAATGATTCGGTGTGCTTGAATGATGAAGTTTGAGGATTGAGTAGGTCCAATCCGCGTATCGAGAATGAATCAGTCTAGACGTAAGCAAGAGTTACGCCCCGATGAGAATGATTATTCCGCGAGAGCGTTGCATGGTGATTCATGAACCACCGTGGATAATCGGACTCGCGTGAGATTGGGGCGCAACGTATTGTCAAGCTAGATGAACTCGTGATCGAATACATGAATTGGAAAGAATGGATATGTGAAGTATGTGATCAGAATGAATTCGGATATACGCGGCGAATGCCTTGACGAGAATAGGTGATCGTGCTCGATGTTTAGAAATCTGAGTGACGCGAGCTTGGGTAGAAAATCCCGTACTATCGACTTTGGTTTGACCCTAGGATTGGAGTCAGTGTTGGCATTATTGTTGGGGAACTATGATTCCAATCCTGACATTGACTTAGCCTCGAAAAGATGGCCTAGCGGTTAGGCGAGACGCCCCTGTTTCATGTGTTAGCAATCAAAAGATTGATCTTGAGAATTGGCATGGATGGATAGCATGAACCACGAATGTAGGAAACCCCACTCACGAGACTCGGCTGACATGCATATATTTCAGGGACGCCTGGGTATGTGCACGATGCGACTCGAGTGAGAATGACAAATTCTCTATCATGCGGCTAGGCTGAATGCAGGTATTTTGGGGACGCCTGAAATGCGTGCACGATCCGGCCAAGTGATACGATGAGTTCTAGCACGACTTGGGGAGTGAACAAGTGTCGTGAACGTGAAATTGTGCTAGTAAAAGTTGGTACAACGAATTGAACCATTGATAGGAAGTTATGCTCGACGATAGTGCAATACTTGGTCGACCCCGCTAAGAAGAAATCATACTGATTTCATGAACGAGAACGCTTGAGAAGCGAGTCGGGTCATCTCGATGACCGAGATGAGCGAAAAGTGAATTTGCCTTAGCCTGTGACCCTCATATTTGACGAATTACAACGTGCCTCGTGCAGCCATTCCAGTTCCATGACATGTCGAAATGGCAACCAAGACGAAGAAATACTTGAATTGAATAAGTACAATCAACTCTAAAATGAATGAAAGGCAATTCGATAAATCGACACAACGCGTGCGACACGGGACTTAGAAATATATCAAGTACTGTTCGATGCCGTCGAACGATAAAACCATTCGATAGGAAATTGCCTAAGGTGCGCATACGATCCGAGTTAAGGAACGGTAGGATGACCTGCACTCAGAAAGTCTCGAGGACGAGACTTATTTTGAGTGGTGTATTATGTAGTGACCCGCTCCGCCCTAGCGGAACGCCGATTCCAAACGGCGAGTGCAACGACTCAAACGAGCCGTTGACCCGAAGAGTTGCTTCGACCCGATGAAGTATCGATGCGAATCGATGCAAGGCTTGCATTGGCCCGACAAGATGAATCCAGACTTAGACTATCGAAGGCGCGCTCGGAGGATCGCTCGGCCGATGCGAACATCGCTAAGGTGGGTGGCTCCGATGAACCCGTCTGTGCTTAGCCTAGACACATAACAATGCGGACACTATCACGAGAATCGCTAGGCGACAACACCATGCATGTTAATAAATGATTCAACGCACCTAGCTAAGGGAATAATCCCATCTTGCATGCTTGTTTAGAACATGGAAAAGAACTCGGCAATTATAGAAACGCTCGCACCACGCTCTACGCTCGTGCTACGGCACAAGCTCACGTTCATGTCCCGTATACGTTCAAACAATGAAACAATGAATGGTTTACAACAATGAAACGGGAAGGCTATCAACATAGTCGCTCCGAGTAGAGTTTAGCAACATTGGAAGGCTATGGGACCGATGGGTCGCCAAGGCGACTCCCACACTGGGAGTTACGTAATGCATGAATGAATGAATCAACGAATGAATGAACAAACACATGAATGACTCTATGAACATACGAACAAGTGAAAGAATAACATGAAAAGAAAGAATACATGAAAGATAAGACGCTAGCGACAGGTATGACGGGCACGTGCAACGGGGCTCGCTACCCGCGCTGTACGGACGCCAACCTGGTCGTTAACGCATTATGGCATGAAAGATAAGACATGGAAGACGCTAGCGACAGGTATGACGGGCACGTGCAACGGGGCTTGCTACCCGCGCTGTACGGACGCCAACCTGGTCGTTAACGCATTATGGCTAAGGGTTAGCCTACGGCTCAGAGATAGCCGCTAAGTAAAAGACAAGATAATACGAAATGGTCGTGGACAAACGGCACGGGCGATGGGGGGGTAAACCGTGGCCGTCGTGTGGAAGGATTCTGCGGCACGGGCGTTGGGGGGGTAAACCGTGGCCGGCCTAGGCAGAATCAATACGGCGCTTACGGGCTGCTTGGGTGCGGGCTTGGGCACCAAGAGACGTAAGTAGGAGGGTATATTCAAGAGACTTAACGGGGTGTACCAGCCATCACCCTACGCTAAGTTGAGAATTGCCACAGGGGAATGTCCTAAATGGCTTGTAAAGCCAGCGACCCGTGCATGTAGATTAAGTGGACTATGCTGGTGGCAATCCACGTGCAAGTTCTTGCATTGAAATCAAAATAATCTAAGTTAAATGAACAAGTGCCTCCTGAACATGAACATGCCCGAAATATAACACTCAGAACATGCTTGAAATGTAACCTGCTGAACATGCTCGATATGTAACACTCCTGAACATGCTTGAATGAAATACTCGAAACATGCTTGAATTGTAACACTCTAAAAACGTGCCTACGACGTGCTAGAACATGCCTCCGACGTGCTAGAATCCCGAGACATGGACACACACTTGATATTGAATGCGTGCATGAATTCGTGTTATGTTATTATTCATGAATTGTGGTTTAACTTGGTTTACCTTGAACAGGGAAGGCCGGACGGTAAGTATGGGTAAGTCGTGTATGTATTTCTCATGCGACACTTGAATTCGGTAACACGAGATAGGCTATGCAATATGCCATGAAATTGATCCTAAGGCAAGATTAGAAAGACAATGAATGATAGAGATGCACAAAAGATTATAGAACGTGTTTGGTAATGATGGCATTGTGGACGAGCCAGCCTCCCCACCAGTGCATAACAATGTACTGATAACCCCACAGTATGCTTGCAGGATAGCAGGAGACGCCGGCGGGTGCGGAGCTTCCGTCGAACGTGTCAAGGCGCGGAGCCAACTCTGGGGCCTTGGAACGTTGCAAGAAGCTGAAGCACCCTATACAGGACATAATGTATCGGAACATCGACATGTATCCTTCCATGTTGTAAGCCATTTGGCACGCCTTTTATGTTTCAGAGAGAGAGAGCTTGAGCGATTTGTAATATCGGCCTAGCGCCGCTTGTAACTTCTTGAATATCAATAAAGAGTTTGATTTCGTATTCAACTTGTGTTCATTTACTTTCCGCTGCAAATGGGGACACTCTGTGCGACTCTGTGGCCTAGTAATTAAATCGGCCGTTTCTGGACTTGGCCTTGCACGGGCGCAATCTAGGCCCGTGCGGCATCACGCCTTAGCGAGGACGATCGCTCCTACGGGAGCGGGGCGTGACATCGGGCTAGGTTAGGGCGAACTCCGGCGAGTCTCGTCGGGGAAGATGGGTTGATTGCAGCGACGTAGGGGGCTGTGGTGGTCAGGTGAGTCTAGGGTTAGGGTCTGGGGGGTCAGGGGCTATTTATAGAACCCTAGGGCGGTGGGATTAGGGCTAGAAATTTGGATTAGGGTTAGGGTTTTGGTGTGGATCGTCGGAGACGACGACACGCAGAGGCGGTGGTCGGTTAGGGTTAGGTTTAGGTTTTAGCAGAAAACCCGCCAAAGTTTGGGAAATTGCAAAATAGCCCTGCGCCCAAAAGTTTGCAATTAAAAATTTGCACCCCGTATTTTAAAACAATTTATTAATTGCAAACTGCTATTATAACAATTTAATAAATTACAGATTGATATAAAAATAATTCTAAAAATTATAGAATGATATTAAAATATTTTAATTAATTGCAAATAGGTATTTTAGTATTTAAAACTCATTTAAAAATCATTTAAGAATTCTAGAAAATTCCTAAAAATCATAATAAATTATTTTAAGACTAAATATGACATTAGCAACTAATTAATTCTATTTTAATTAATTTTGAAAAACAGGGGCTGACAGAGCCGTTCGGGAAAGGAAAGGTTTCCCTTTTCCTTTGTTGAAGGAATAGTAAAAAGAAAGAGAAAAAGTTGTTAATGAGTATTAGGAGTTGTAATGATAACTTAATAAAATTTACTTTATTACTTTTCTTTTAAATATCACATATGAGTAAATATAACCTAATTACTTAAGAATGAGTTTAAAAACGAGATTGGGTTCGGGATGAGTTCAGGACGAGAACTGGGTACGGGTTCGGGTCAGGCCAAATCTATTAATTGGTTTAAAATAATATATTTATATATGTGATTTCGGGACGGGTCAGGGCCAACAGTCAAAAATCCACAAAAATAATTTTTTTCTCTAATTATGGTTTTTCATAAAAATAATAATTAATTAAAATTTTATATAACTAACTAAAATTTTACAAGTTTTGACCAAACACTAAAATTTCTAGAATATTAATAAATAATTATAAATAACAATGAATTAAAAATTACGGTTTTCACAACCTTCCCTCCTTAGAAAATTTTGTCCTCGAAATTAAAGGATAGGGTAGAAAAATACCTCAGGTCTCAAACAAGTACGGGTACTGCTCCCGCATCTCATCTTCTCGCTCACAGGTAGACTCGCCTGGGGAATTGTGCCTCCACATAACTCTGACTATGGGAGTCACCGAAGTCCTGGTCCTCTTCTCGCCTATATCCAAAATTGCCACAGGCTTCTCTGGTACTGGCTGGGTCCAATCTCCAACTCCGAATGGTCCAGAATGTGACTTGGATCTGGGATGTAGCGTCTGAGCTGCGAAACGTAGAAGACGTTGTGCACGCCCTCAAGATTAGCTGGTAGAGCTAACCGATACGCTACTTCACCAATTTGGCTCAAAACTTCAAATGGTCCAATATATCTGGGACTCAGCTTCCCAGCTCTGCCAAATCGGATAGTTCCTCTGGTAGGTGAAATCTTCACAAAGACACTATCTCCTTCTTCAAACTCCAGTGGTCAACGACTGCTATCAGCCCAATGCTTCTGCCTGTCTTGGGCGATCCTGAGTTTGTCTCTAATCACCTTCACCTTCTCTGCTGCATCAGTCACCATCTCTGGCCCCAACAGTACTCTTTCTCCTACGTCGTCTCATGCAAGTGGAGTGCGGAAATGACGTCCATAAAGTGCTTCAAATGGTGTCATACCGATGCTAGCTTGGTAGCTGTTGTTGTAAAAAAACTCTACCAAGTGCAAATGGTCTTCCCAAGACCCTCCAAATTCCAAGACGCAAGATCTCAGCATATCTTCTAGCGACTGGATGGTTCTCTCCGATTGTCCGTCAGTTTGGGGATGATAGGCTGTGCTGAACTTTAGTTTTGTTCCCAAGCTGTCATGCAAACTCTTCCAAAAGTGAGAGGTAAATCTAGTATCTCGGTCAGATACAATACTTATCAGTACTCCATAAATCCGGTAGATATGCCGCATGTACAGTGCCGCCAACTTCTCGGTGGATAAACCAACCTTGAAGGGGATAAAGTGGGCTGACTTAGTCAGTCGGTCCACAATAATCTAAATGGCGTCTTTCCCTCCTTGGGATCGAGGCAATCCTGACATAAAGTCCATCATTATATGCTCCCACTTCCACTCCAGAATGTCCAGCGGCTGTAAAAGTCCTGCAGGTCTCTGTCTGCTAGCCTTCACTTGTTGACAAATCAAGCATATAGCCACAAATCTGGATACATCCTTCTTCATTCCATACCATCAAATAATGGTACGCATATTCCGATACATCTTATTAGCTCCAGGATGTTTGGAATACTGCGACTGGTGCGCTTCTTGCATCAGCTCATTCTTCAGTTCGCCAGATGGTACACACATCCTTGTACCATTCTTCAATGCTCCGTCACTGGCGATAGAGAATCCTCCAAGTGTTCCTGCCAACAATTGATCTCTGAGTTTGTAAAGCGTCTCGTCTTGGAATTGTGTCTCCTTGACTTTGTCCATCAGACTTGAACGTAATTGCAACTGCATCATGGTTGAGTCAGCTCCAGGTACAATAGCTTCTCGCCCCAGTTCCTTCATCTTTTCCTCATGCAGTACAATCTCTAGACCAAGCTTCTCTATGTCCTCCAACAAGTGCCGCTCCTTGGTTAAAAACATCGCCACTGGGTATCGACTAAGTGCATCTGCAACCACATTAGCCTTACCCGGATGGTACTGCAGGTCGATGTCAAAATCCTTTATCAGTTTCAGCCATCTTCTTTGTCTCATGTTCAGCTCCTTCTGAGTAAAAATATATTTCAGACTTTTGTGGTCTGTATATATTTTTACTCTCTCTCCATAGAGATAATGCTTCCATAGCTTCAAAGCAAAAATGACTGCAGCAAGCTCCAGATCATGTGTGGGATAGTTCTTCTCATGAGTTCGTAATTGCCTAGATGTGTAAGCAATCACTTTCTCATATTGTTGAAGAACGTAACCCAGTCCTTTTCCAGAGGCATCACTGTAGATTGAGAAACCGCTGGTACCTGCGGGTAGCGCAAGTATCGGTGCTGTTGTAAGTCTCTTCTTCAGTTCCTCAAATGATGCCTGGCAAGCTTTCGTCCAGATGAAATCTTCATTCTTCCGAGTGAGCTTCGTCATCGGTTCAGCAATCTTGGCAAAATCCTTCACAAACTTTCGATAGTAGCCAGCCAAGCCCAAGAAACTTCTGATTTCAGCAACTGAGCTTGGGGTAGACCACTTCTCAACAGCAGCTATCTTCTTCGGGTCCACCGAAATTCCTTCTCCTGTGACAACATGGCCAAGAAAATCCACCTTGTCTAGAAAGAATTCACATTTGGATAGCTTACCATATAACTTCTCTTTCCTTAAAGTTTCCAGAACTTTCCTGAGGTGCTCTTCATGCTCCTCTTCAGTCTTCGAGTAGATCAGGATGTCATCGATAAAGACAACAACAAACTGATCCAAGTATTCATGGAAAACCTTGTTCATAAGGTTCATGAATATAGCAGGAGCGTTCGTCAGTCCAAACGGCATGACCAAGAATTTAAACTGCCCATACTTGGTGTTGAACGCCGTCTTGGGAATGTTCTCCTTCCTGACCTTGATCTGATGGTAGCCGGATATGAGGTCTATCTTCGAGAACACCTTGGCTCCACTTAGTTGGTCAAACAGGTCATCGATCCGGGGCAGAGAGTACTTGTTCCTGATGGTGATGTTGTTCAGCGCCCGGTAGTCGATGCACATCCGTATAGTTCTGTCCTTCTTGGGCACAAATAAGACAGGTGCTCCCCAGGGTGAAGCTCCATCTCGGATAAATCCCAAAGCCTTCAGTTCATTGATCTGATCCTTCATCTCCATAGCCTCCTTCGGGTTGACTCTGTAGCATCCCTTAGAAATAGGGAAAGAGCCGGGGACTAAGTCAATGGTGAACTCTATGTCTCGATCTGGGGGTAACCCGAGAAGACTATCAGGGAAGACATCCATAAATTCTGCTATGATAGGATGGAGAGGTCCGGGTTCTTCTGTGATAGAGGCGTAGGTAACACACTCCATATCCTCTGGAGTTTGAGAGATTTCAAACTTCGGCTCTCCAGGTGGACTGAAGACTACATATCCTCTGTGACAGTCTATCAGCGCATGCTGCTTACTCAACCAGTCCATCCCTAGGACTACATCATAGTTGGGTAAGGGCATCACAAGCAAAGGTGCTATGAACTGGTGGCCTGATATGGTGAGAGGACAGTTACAGGTCTCAGTGATGGGTAGGGGTCCTCCACCGGTCATAACTCTACATATCTTCTTGCTAAAGCATGTATCTATGTGGTGTGCAGAGATGAATTTTGTTGATATGAAACTATGTGATGCACCTGAATGAAATAATGCTAAAGCAGGATGTGAATGCACATAAATAAAACCTGCGATGACATCAGCTGTAGGTTTCTGCTCTGGCTCTTGTTCCTCTGCTGTTAGGGCAAAAGCTTGCCCAGTCTTCTGTTGATGCTGCCCAAATTGTTGTTGCTGAGTGGGCAGAGGACCTTTCTGCTGAGTTGCTCCAGTCCGGTGGATCGACGAGGGGCATGTAGGAACGAAATCGTAAAGCACAATACTCTAGAGGGGGTGAATAGAGTTAGCAGCGGAATAATGCTAATTAAAAATTGTTAGCAGCAAGATCACAGAATAATAATCATAACTAAATAATGTAAAGGCAGAGATAAGAAAGCAAACGCAAAGACAGCGATGTATACTGGTTTTTCTCTGTTGAGGACTAGTCCAGTCGGTAGAACTTTTGCTACCAGTTGAATCCACTATTGGTAAAATCGTAAGTTTTCTTACGAAGTCCTTGCAACTTCTACAACGCGAGCTTTGATACGAAGAACTCGTCCAACTTTAATTGTGAAGAGGTATTCTTCTAATCAAGCCTTCTGATTACAATCACTCAGAAACTTCTAGACCGCACTAGCAAATCGACTAGAGGATTGTAATTGACTTGGGATCTGAAAATAAAGCTCGAGAAAAACTCTTTGGAAGACTGAAAGCTTTAGATAGAGAGAAGATTGAAAGTGAATGAGTGAGTTAAAATGATCGAAATCCTTCTCTATTTATAGGAGTTCCAAAGGCAGAATTCGGGCAGAACTCGATGAGGAAATCTCGGTCAAATCCATAACTGCAGGAGGACCAAGTTCCAAAGAATTCAAAAAATGGCCACTAACCGAACTCTGGCCGAACTCTGGCCGAGTTCTGTCAGGGTTAGGTTAGGTTTTAAAAATAGTTTTTAGGAATTTTTGAAAAATCTTTTTGAAGCTTTTGTTAATATGAATGTTTTTCAAAAACTAAGGACATTTTAAAAACATTTTTGAAATCATTTTAGAATAGCCTATTTGCCAGTACGAATCGGTGTATAAAGTATTTCTAGACTCAATAAAATAAAAAATACATTGCTCAAATAAATACAGACTCGAAGGCAAACATTGCTTCGGTCTTGAACTGTTTAGATAGCTGTTCTTGATCATGTCCAAGAGTCCGAGATATCCTGACTAGCTTCATATATCGAGACAGAGTTTGATCAATTATTAAAATCAGTTTGACCATATGACCAATGGGCCAACAATCTCTTCCATTTTGATAATTGACAAACTATGAATGATATAACATGTAAGCTTGGAATAAAATCAAAAATAGTATAATTGTTCATGTCCTGCATTTTCTCAAAAGAATGTTAGATCTTTATTTTCTCCCCCGTTGTCACTTAGCAAAATAATTGCAAAAGAGAAAAACTCCTCCGCAATCAATGCATAAATAAAAAACAGCGAAGAAACACAAGAAAATAATCATAAGAAATGATAGAAATAGTAAAAAAATAGAATGACATCATAGGCCTGTATTTGTCTCAGGCAGTTTATAACAGAGAATTATTTCACAGACAGTTTATAATAAAGAAGCAGATAAAGATGCTATAAATAAGTAAAGAAACTGATGTGAAACACAAACTACGCATCTCATAAAGATAAAAAGATGTTCAGAAGACATCAAAAAAAAAATCCAGTACAAGTCCTCAAAAGAAATAGTGATAATAAAGTCTAGAAACTTGGAATGTCGGAGCATTTCCAAGTATACAGTAGATAATATCTAATTCAAAAATCAGATAACATATCACAACTCTTCCTCATCATCATCATCATTATCAGCATGACCGGCATGTCCAGAAGGACCAGCTGCAGAGGTACCAGCGCCAGAAGGGTAAGGAGGGGCGCCAGTGTAAAACTCACCAACATAGTCTCGAGGAGGAGCACGGTCAAAATGGTACCAATCATATGCGTTACCGGACTGAAAGTAGGCATGAACAGCCTCATCCTCACAGCGATAACCAGAGAAGGCTAGATCTCTAGGAATAGAACCGGCAGAATGTCCAGTCTGAGCAAATCGGAGATCAACTAGAGAATTTACAATCGCTTGATAACGGGTGACATCGCGGAACTCACGTTCGCGGGTCATATCCGTCATCGAGACGTGCAAATCAGAAAGATGCTGGTATATGCCCTCAAATGTCATGGCATACTGCTGAGGAGGTGGAGGAGGTGGAGCAGTAGCAGGAGCAGTAGGAGGAGCAGCAGCAGTCATACTACGACGAGATAGTTTAAGAAACTTGGGCTCAGGGTCTTGAGTACAAGTTGACATATCAATATCAAAACGTTGGAAGATGCGTGGGAGAATCATCGTATAAGAGAGATTTCTATCCCTTGTACGACAACGTCCCATCATCTGGATAACGGTCTTAGGGGCAGAAAAAGGTATCCCCTTAAGAATGTGATACATAGCAGATAATTCAAGAGATGTGACATCATCCTTTGAAGTAGACTTCGGAAGGAGAGTGGAGTAAATGATACGGTGCAATTCATAATTAAACAAGTTCAAGTTTGTTTGCCTTGAACTTTCCAGAGCGAACTCAATCAGGTGCACAGAGTTCAGCTTTGAAACTAGCAAGTATCGTGCCGTCGGGGAAATCAAATTCAGTGATATCAACAAGCGGTTCACCTTCGTTAGGAATACCAAGGATTTCCGCTAAGAGGACATCATTGAAATTGATATCTAGTCCGCCAATACGAGTACTTATGTCAAACGTGTTTAATATGATATGGCAGTAGAAAAGTCTAATGGCATTAGTTGCTACTGGAAAACAAAGTTTAACAACGTGTTTTAACCCTAATGCCTCAAAATAATCGCTCGATTGGACTGACGAAAAGAGGAAATCCGTGGATGGATTCGAAGATGAACCTTCCTCACTAGGATTGGTCGCCTTTTTCCTCTTGAAGGGGTTAAATCCCTTAGGTGCCATTTGTGCAATAAAAGTAAATATGTACGGAATTGAAAGAAGGGGAAATACGGAGTTATACCTCCCGAGATTTGAGTATGTAGTAGAGGACGACGATCTCCGCACGAATCCAAAGTTTGGATGGATTTCACCACGTAGATTGGAAGAAGAGGAGTGGTGAAGAACTAGGGTTTTAGAGCTTTTCGCACGGCTGCTGTTCTGTGATGGTGGAGTTTAGAAGCAATGAAGAAGAAAGGCTCTCGGGTTCTGGTTATATAGCCAGATACCTTCAACCGAACTCGGGCCGAATTCGGTCCGAAGTCTGGCCGAATTCGCCTGGGGTTGGTTTGGAACACTTTTTTTTTCATTGGCTCATTTCAAAGATTTAATTCAAAGATTAGTAATTTCAACCTTCAATTAATATAATTAATATTATTTTATAGATTAAATATCGTTTATACAGCAACTGTCTCAGATTAGCTGTAGGAGTACTGTCCCAGCTGGCGGAGGTTAACCGGGGAACTCTTAAATACCACTTCGCTTCAACCGTAGTTGTGGTGACAGACAGACTCTTTATTGGCTTGTCTCTAACACAGTTTTTGCATATTGACATAAAATCATAAAACAAAATTAATTGATATTATTGACGTCCAAAATTCCTAATTCTCGACGTAAATAATTGAAATGATCTTCTGCTAGAGGTTTTGTGAAAATATCAGCTAATTGATTCTCAGTATCTATGTACACAAGGTCAATATCTCCATTTTGATGATGATCTCTAAGAAAATGATGTCAAATCTCGATATGTTTAGTACGAGAGTGACATACTGGATTCTTAGTCAAATTAATAGTGCTCGTGTTGTCACAGAATGTCACTCCCCAATCCTGGAATACGTATTTTAATACGTAAACCGATAAATTATATTTACCTTGTATTTATACAATATTTATTATGCAGTATTTCTTCAAGCATTTCCCAAAAATATTCGACAAAATATTATTTCCTAATTTATTTTCTGCATTTGGGCCTACAGTTTTGGCTTATTTAGGTAACCTATTCTTGGTCCACCAATGGTTCATCATGAACCCTTTGGTTCATCATGAACCCATGGGTCCAAGAATTCTATATAATAACTCATCTTATTCTCTCTCCTCTCATTTTACTTCCTCTCATTTACTTCCTCCACCAACCAAGGCAAGTACCAACTTGCTTAAGAGAATGATCAATAATTTTGTTAATGATTTCTTACAAAACTATTTGCCAAAACATGTTCTTCTCCTCAATCTATACTAGTTTAGAACTTGGAAATTTCTATTTTGAAGCTTTGATTTTTGTAGATCTAAGTTTTAATCATTTTCGGATTTTCTTAGTCTTGATCTATTTTCGTTGAAGTTTTATGGGTTTTGATGCTTCCATGTGGAAGAGAATTCTATTGCACCCAAGATGGAACTTTGGAAATCCGGATTTAGAGTTCGGATGGCCAAGTTGTGATGTTTTGAAGTTTGGGATTAACCAGGGTGTTCTTGCTGTTTGGAGAAGACAGTGAGCAGTGTGCTCCTGTTTGAGCACGCTTCCTGTTGGAAGCGTGTCTCCCTTGAGTCTGTGTGACTTTTCACGCAGCACTCTCCCTTGAGTCTGCGTGACTTTTCACGCAGCACTCTCCCTTGAGTCTGCGTGACTTTTCACGCAGCACTCTCCCCTGAGTCTGCGTGACTTTTCATGCAGTACTCTCCCTTGAGCATGCGTGACTTTTCACGCAGCACTCTCCCTTGAGCATGCGTGACTTTTCACGCAACACTCTCCCTTGAGCTTGCGTGACTTTTCACGCAGCACTCTCCCTTGAGTCTGCGTGACTTTTCACGCAGCACTCTCCCTTGAGTCTGCGTGACTTTTCACGCAGCACTCTCCCTTGAGCTTGCGTGACTTTTTACACAGCTCTCTCCCTTGAGCTTGCGTAACTTTTCACACAGCTCTTCCCTTGAGCTTACGTGACTTTTTACGCAGCTCTTCCCTTGAGCTTGCGTGACTTTTCACGCAGCTCTCTCCTTGAGCCTGCGTGACTTTTCACGCACGCTGCCTTGTGTAAGCCTGTATGACTTTTCACGCACGCTGCCTTGTGTAAGCTTGTGTGACTTTTCACGCACGCTGCCTTGTTGTGCGTATACTTTTGATATTTTATTAGATATTATATGCCCATTTTATATCCTTACGCCTTTTGTCCCGAGCATGATATGAGCACTGATGTGACCCCGGAGAACAAAGTGTTCCTATCTGATACATGTACCTGAATGTTCCAGTTCTTGTTCATGCTCGATAAATGACTCGTAACTCCACGTGGCGTATTTGCAATGATGCATTACACTAAGGAGGGTAGCACATGTTGACATACTGATTGACATGGATTCTCTTTGGGGTACTCGTACTAAAGTACGACTTTAGGAGGATAATCATACAGGCCACAGCATGAGAGTCCAAGATTTTACCTAGGGTTAAACTAGGCAACTAAATATACTAGATGCATGGGGAGGGCAGAATCCCGAGATCGTGTTACACCAGCCGCCTTGAGATATTGTCTTGACGCGCCGGCTGGTCTCCACGGATACTGTGTCATCCGCAACGAGCGGATGACTATATCCGATTAATTTCTGCTATATATTACATGTTTTGGCAAGGTGGCCTTACGAGGGACCTGTGCTCAATAACACCTGTCTACGCGAACCCCTGGGTTTGCTAGCCTTGCTGGAAAGATACGATCTGAGGATTTTCTAATAACATGACGCGAGGATAACCTCGTCCTACTAGAAACTCGTAGACTTGATTGGCCGTGAAAACGACTTGCTTGTATCCTATTACCTTCCGCGAATAACCGAGGGAAGCGGACTGTTGTGGTACATGATCCAATCCATGTTCTTGTTTGATTGTTGGGTTAGTTATCATACTATGACAGGCTGTGGACCGAAGTTATGAACGGAAGACTTATTCTGGTTGTGAAGTGTTACTTCTGTGAATGACTGAGGAACATGGTCTATCATGGTACATGATCCAACCCATGTTCTTGTTTGATTGTTGGGTTGGTTATTGTGCTGCGATAGGCTATCGACCAAAGTCACGATCATGAGATTTTATTGTTTATACCTTTTTAACTTATGTAAAAGTTATAGAGTACGACACGTCCCGACTCCATGCGGCACCTTTTGTCCTTGTTTGGTTGTAAGGGTGCCATATGGGCTCGAAGATGTTGCGCCACCCTATAATAGTAGCATAAGTATTACTATTATCAGTCATTCTATTAGCTGGGTTTTTAATCTTAACTCTTGTGCCCCTTTGGCGGTACTTGCTATTCGGGGCTGACCCCGCTGGTTTTGTTTGGCCAGATCTCGTAGCAGAGCCAAAGGACACGATCTTCCTCTCTGACATCCATGGTGCATACTAGGAGCATGGCGGTTCGGGGACTCGAGTGGGTTTCTTCTCCACCACTCCTGCTTATACTTTTGCGGCGTTTAGCCACCGGCACCTGTTAGCCGGATTACTTGATATTTTGTGTCAGTACATAATTGTAATTAAACAGACTACAGCTGTGTATAATTTTGTACTCCTGACTCTCTGAGATAGCTAAATTATAAAGCTAGTCTCTCATGATCATTTTGATGAAGCGTCAGGGACGCCTTACTTCTTTATCTTTAATGTTCATTTAATTGTTGATTTGACTTGATTGATTGAGACATAGAACTCTGTGGGACCATAGGAGACTTTATTGTGGCATGTACTCCCTAGTCTCTCGACAGCCACGATCGCCGTATGACGTTACGTACCTCATATGGAGTAGCTGGCCTAGTCCGTCTCCGTATTTCGGTATTGGGGCGTGACAAGGTTTTAGTGGTGGCCCATGCAGGTCTGATTTTCAGACTTGTGGGGTATTACGAATATTTAGGAGTCTCAATCAAAACTTGTTCCCCTTGAAATTCTGTTTCGAATTCTCTGTCCTTGCCTTGATCTCTAACCTGACTTGCATCCTCGAAATCTTCCTCGTTCGGACTTGATAATCTTATATCTTTCTCTATAGGGGTGCTTCATTCTCAGTAGCGGGTGAGGCCCATGAGGAAGAGCAGCAAGAGCATGGCTCGACTGGGCAGCAACAGGGGAGAGAACCTTCTCCAGTACAGACACGAGCAGAAGTGGGACCAGAGGCAGTACAGCCGCAGGTTATCGGAACTCCTGCAGCACCAGCAGCGACGGCAGTACCAGATGCCGTAGCACTCCTGGAGATCTTTCGAGGGATTCTTGTCACTCACCAACAGCAACAGACTCGGCAGCAGGAGCAGAACGTGTTGCTGAACCAGTGGATTCAGTTAGCTCTTGAGAGGAGTGCCGGGGTTGACTCGGGAGCATCAGGAAGGTTCCGTCGCTTGAACCCGAGGTATTTTGATGGCACGGAGGATGCCATCACTGCGGATGCATGGATTCAAGACATTGAATCCATTCTTGTGGCAGCCAAGGTTCCAGATGATGAGAAGGTTGATCAGGTCAAATTAGTACTTCAGGATCTTGCCCGCGACTGGTGGGCCTCAGAAGAAGTTGGTATAAGATGCCCTGTTCGTTGGACCACCTTCAGTGACAGATTCAAGGCCAAGTATTTTGGCGTAGTAGCTCGATATGAGCTCCAGCAAAAGTTTATCAGTCTCAGGCAAGCAGGCAAGACTGTAGATGGGTATGCAGCAGAGTTCTACAGATTATGCCATTTTGTACCAGCAATGGTGGCAACGGAGCCAGAGAAAGCTATGAGGTTCCAGCAGGGACTTTATTTGAAACTATTACAGCTTGTGGAAGGACACGACTATCAGACGTTTGACACTATTTTGACGGCAGCTCGGCGGCACGAGCTTACCCAGCAGAGGTTGGCATCGAGGACAGGAGGTCAGAAGAGATCTCATTCCCAGGCTGGGGGAGGAGCAATGCAGCGGACGTCAGCACCAGCACCCGGTGTACGTATTCATGATGCACGAGCGCCGCAGAGGACGGCCGTGTCAACTAATACAGCGCCAGTTCGGCATCAGCAGCCGAGGAACCAGCAGCAGCGTCAGGGAGCACCCCAGGGCTGTACCTTCTGTAGGAAGGCAGGGCACACGAGGGAGGTGTGTCGGTCAGCGAATAGCTTATGTTTGAGGTGTGGTCGTGCAGACCACCGTATTTCCACATGTCCTATGATGCAGAGGCCAGGAGGGCCAGCTCAGCAGTTTCCAGCGTTGCCAGCTCCAGTGGCAACCCCGAGTGGAGGGCCAGTATTAGCAGTAAGGCCCCTAGCCCAGCGTCTGCCAACGCAGGCTCAGATGTTCTGCCAGGCACAGGAAGCCGAAGGCCCTCAGAGGCAGCAACAGCATGGTCGAGGAAGGCCGCAACAAGGAGCTCAGCGGGGCCAGGGACAGGCTCTCACATTATCATTGGGAGAGGCTCTAGCGTCTAGTGACGTGGTGGCAGGTAAATTTCTCGTCACCTCATTTTCCGCTGTAGCATTATTTGATTCAGGTGCTACTCATTCATTCATCTCTGCACAATATGGTACACGGATTGGATTAGAGTTTGAGGCATTGCCAGAGAGGATGGATATACTCACCGGCAATGGGCTCGTAGAAGTTAGCAGAGTGTACTTTTCATGTCCGGTAGAGGTGTGTGGGCATTAACTGCCCGCATCATTGATTGAATTCCCTATGGGGAATTTTGATGTCGTTCTTGGCATGGACTGGTTGAGAGAGAGTCATGCGACAATTGATTGTAGAGGAGGTAGGGTCATATTCAGCGTTTCTGGGATGGAGCAGTTCATCTTTACTCGAACCTTGAAGAATCAGGCCGGAGGCGTCATCTCGGCAGCAGTGTCAGAGCCAGGACAGATTCCGAGAGTGGTCGAAGATTTTCTCGACGTCTTCCCTGATGAGCTCCCAGGGATACCCCCAGTCAGAGAGGTAGAATTTAGCATTAAGTTGAACCCTGGAACGAGGCCTATTGCAGATAGAGTTTACAGAATATCGCCGTCAGAGCAGGATAAGTTGTATCAACATGAAGAAGAGTTGAAGTCTAAAGGATTCATCCGAGACAGTAAATCGCCCTGGGCCGCGCCAGTGATTATAGTTCCCAAGAAGGATGGGTCGACGAGGATGTGCATCGACTACCGCAAGCTGAATGCAATAACAGTGAAGAATAAGTACCCACTACCAATGATTGATGACCTGTTTGACCAGTTGAGCAAGGCCAGCATCTTTTTCAAGATCGATCTTCGGTCAGGATACTATCAAGTAAGAGTCCGGGAGCAAAATATACCGAAGACAGCATTCAGATCAAGATATGGGCATTATGAGTTTTTAGTAATGCCCTTTGGACTAACCAACGCCCCTGCAGTATTCATGGATTTAATGAACCGCATCTTCCTGCCGTATTTGGATAAATTTGTGGTAGTGTTCATAGATGACATTCTTGTCTATTCTAGCAGTGAAGAGGAGCATGAGAAACATCTTAGGGCTGTCTTACAGACATTGAGGGAGCATCAACTTTATGCGAAGCTCGGCAAGTGTAAATTCTGGTTAGATCACATTTCGTTCCTGGGGCATGTAATTTCGGGGAAAGGAGTGTCAGTGGATCCGAAAAAGATTGAAGCCATAGAGCATTGGGCAGTCCCGAGAACGGTTGCAGAGGTGCAGAGTTTCTTAGGATTAGCTGGTTACTACAGAAGGTTCATGGCGGACTTTGCCAGGATCTCTGTACCCTTAACGCGTTTGACGCACAAGGACGTAGAGTTTGTTTGGTCAGCTAGCTGTCAGGCATCGTTTGAAGAATTGAAGAAGAGATTGATCTCAGCCCCGATCTTGACGCTTCCAGTAGGAGCGGGAGGCTTTACAGTATATTGTGATGCATCAGGGAAGGGTCTTGGATGTGTATTGATGCAGCATGAAAAAGTGATAGCATATGCGTCTCGGCAGCTTCGAGACC
The DNA here is from genome assembly GCA_029216955.1 of Iris pallida. Lineage (NCBI taxonomy): Eukaryota > Viridiplantae > Streptophyta > Magnoliopsida > Asparagales > Iridaceae > Iris > Iris pallida. The sequence goes on from JANAVB010012196.1 coordinate 2,193,917, forward strand.
ATGAGAAGAATTACCCGACTCACGATTTAGAGTTAGCAGCTGTGGTGTTTTCACTCAAGTTGTGGAGGCATTATTTATACGGAGATCGGGTAGAGATCTATACTGATCATAAGAGTTTGAAATACGTATTCACGCAGCGAGATTTGAACATGAGGCAAAGAAGATGGTTAGAACTACTGAAGGATTTTGACTTAGATCTTCAGTATCATCCAGGCAAGGCGAATATAGTTGCAGATGCACTGAGTATGAGAGACAGTGCCTTTATCTTGACCTCGCAGAAGCATATTCTAGAAGACCTTCAGAGTATGGGAATCGAAGTAGTTTTGCCAAGGGATATAGGAAGAATGACCAGTATGCAGATTCAGTCCACCTTAGTAGAGAGGATAAGGGCAGCACAAGCAGGAGATCCACAGATTCAGAAATTACGGTCGGAGTATGAATCAGGCCATAGGAAGGAGTTAGTGATTCATGAAGACGGTATGCTCAGGTTTGGAAACAGACTCTGTGTACCGAGTGGAGACCTTCGGCAAGAAGTTATGTCCGAAGCTCATAGTTCTATTTACTCCATTCATCCAGGAGGAACGAAGATGTATCGAGATATCAGGCAGTTCTTTTGGTGGAATGGCATGAAAAGAGAGATAGCGAAATTCGTATCCAAGTGTCTGGTATGTCAGCAGGTGAAAGCCGAGCAGCAGAGACCAGCAGGATTGCTACAACCGCTTCCTATCCCAGAATGGAAATGGGAGCACATCACGATGGATTTTGTGACCGGTTTACCTAGATCCCCGACTGATAAGAATGCAGTCTGGGTAATAGTAGATCGACTCACGAAGGTCGCTCATTTCCTTCTCTTCCGAGTTGGACAGACTACTGAACAGCTAGCAGAAATATACATGAAGCAGATAGTAAGGCAGCACGGTGTTCCAGTTAGTATAGTATCAGATCGAGATACGCGGTTTACTTCCCATTTTTGGCGGAGCTTGCACCAAAGTTTGGGAACCAAGTTAAGATTTAGTACTGCTTATCATCCACAAACCGACGGGCAATCAGAAAAAACCATTCAGACATTAGAAGATATGCTACGGGCGTGTACCTTGGATTTTGGCGGATCTTGGGAGGATCACCTTCATCTAGTGGAGTTCTTCTATAACAACAGCTATCAGACTAGCATTCAGATGGCCCCGTTCGAAGTATTGTACGGAAGGAAGTGCAGGTCCCCTTTGGCATGGGACTACGTCGGAGAACGGAAGTTATTGGGGCCAGAGATGATCACGCAGACTGTGGAGATAGTTAAATTGGTCAGAGAGCGCCTTCGAGTTGCACAGGATCGACATCGTCATTGGGCAGATCAGCATCGTAGGCCTCTAGAGTTTAGAGTTGGCGACCAAGTGTTTCTGCGGATTTCGCCTACTCGAGGTATCATCAGATTTGGAACTCGGGGAAAGCTTAGTCCAAGATACGTTGGTCCTTTTAAGATTCTCGCTCGGGTAGGCGATGTGGCTTATCGACTTGCCCTTCCGCCTTCGTTAACTGGCATACATGATGTGTTTTATGTGTCCCAATTACGTGGGTATGTCTCGGATCCGAGTCATATCCTCGATCATTCTGAGTTAGTCGTTGGTACCGACCTAACTTACGAGGAACAACCCGTATCTATTTTGGACCGGCGAGAGAAGGTACTCAAGAATCGGACGATAAGCCTTGTCCGTGTTTCTTGGAACCATCACTCTTCGGGAGAGTCAACCTGGGAGCGCGAGGACGAGATCAGATCTCGGTATCCGCATTTGTTTGGCTAATAAGGTATATTTTTGCACCTTATTGACACGATTCCATGCTTTTCTGCACCTGCTTATTTTGCACTCTGTGATGTATGATAATAACTGCTATGATAGTTAACTTATATATGATTGTGCCTTGCTTGCCCTGATTTCACTATCCTGTCTTGGCTGGAATTCCGAGGACGGAATTTTTCTAAGAAGGGTAGAGATGTCACTCCCCAATCCTGGAATACGTATTTTAATACGTAAACCGATAAATTATATTTACCTTGTATTTATATGATTTTATTATGCAGTATTTCTTCAAGCATTTCCCAAAAATATTCGACAAAATATTATTTTCTAATTTATTTTCTGCATTTGGGCCTACAGTTTTGGCTCATTTGGGTAACCTATTCTTGGTCCACCAATGGTTCATCATGAACCCTTTGGTTCATCATGAACCCATGGGTCCAAGAATTCTATATAATAACTCATCTCATTCTCTCTCCTCTCATTTTACTTCCTCTCATTTACTTCCTCCACCAACCAAGGCAAGTACCAACTTGCTCAAGAGAATGATTAATAATTTTGTTAATGATTTCTTACAAAAATATTTGCCAAAACATGTTCTTCTCCTCAATCTATACTAGTTTAGAACTTGGAAATTTCTATTTTGAAGCTTTGATTTTTGTAGATCTAAGTTTTAATCATTTTCGGATTTCCTTAGTCTTGATCTATTTTCGTTGAAGTTTTGTGGGTTTTGATGCTTCCACGTGGAAGAGAATTCCATTGCACCCAAGATGGAACTTTGGAAATCCGGATTTGGAGTTCGGATGGCCAAGTTGTGATGTTTTGAAGTTTGGGATTAACCAGGGTGTTCTTGCTGTTTGGAGAAGACAGTGAGCAGTGTGCTCCTGTTTGAGCACGCTTTCTGTTGGAAGCGTGTCTCCCTTGAGTCTGCGTGACTTTTCACGCAGCACTCTCCCTTGAGTCTGCGTGACTTTTCACGCAGCACTCTCCCTCGAGTCTGCGTGACTTTTCACGCAGCACTCTCCCTTGAGTCTGCGTGACTTTTCACGCAGCACTCTTCCTTGATTCTGCGTGACTTTTCACGCAGCACTCTCCCTTGAGCTTGCGTGACTTTTCACGCAGCACTCACCCTTGAGCTTGCGTGACTTTTCATGCAGCACTCTCCCTTGAGTCTGCGTGACTTTTCACGCAGCACTCTCCCTTGAGCTTCCGTGACTTTTCACACAGCTCTCTCCCTTGAGCTTGCGTGACTTTTCACACAGCTCTTCCCTTGAGCTTGCGTGACTTTTCACGCAGCTCTTCCCTTGAGCTTGCGTGACTTTTCACGCAGCTCTCTCCTTGAGCCTGCGTGACTTTTCACGCACGCTGCCTTGTGTAAGCCTGCGTGACTTTTCACGCACGCTGCCTTGTGTAAGCTTGCGTGACTTTTCACGCACGCTGCCTTGTTGTGCGTATGCTTTTGATATTTTATTAGATATTATATGCCCATTTTATATCCTTACGCCTTTTGTCCCGAGCATGATATGAGCACTGATGTGACCCCGGAGAACAAAATGTTCCTACCTGATACATGTACCTGAATGTCCCAGTTCTTGTTCATGCTCGACAAATGACTCGTAACTCCACGTGGCATATTTGCAATGATGCATTACACTAAGGAGGGTAGCACATGTTGACATACTGATTGACATGGATCCTCTTTAGGGTACTCGTACTAAAGTACGACTTTAGAAGGATAATCATGCAGGCCACAGCATGAGAGTCCAAGATTTCACCTAGGATTAAACTAGGCAACTAAATATACTAGATGCATGGGGAGGGCAGAATCCCGAGATCGTGTTACACCAGCCGCCTTGAGATATTGTCTTGACGCGCCGGCTGGTCTCCACGGATACTGTGTCATCCGCAACGAGCGGATGACTGTATCCGATTAATTTCTGCTATATATTACATGTTTTGGCAAGGTGGCCTTACGAGGGACCTGTGCTCAATAACACCTGTCTACGCGAACCCCTGGGTTGGCTAGCCTTGCTGGAAAGATACGATCTGAGAATTTTCTAATAACATGACGCGAGGATAACCTCATCCCACTAGAAACTCGTAGACTTGATTGGCCGTAAAAACGACTTGCTTGTATCCTATTACCTTCCGCGAATAACCGAGGGAAGCGGACTGTTGTGGTACGTGATCCAACCCATGTTCTTGTTTGATTGTTGGGTTGGTTATCGTACTATGACAGGCTGTGGACCGAAGTTATGAACGAAAGACTTATTCTGGTTGTGAAGTGTTACTTCTGTGAATGACTGAGGAACATGGTCTATCATGGTACATGATCCAACCCATGTTCTTGTTTGATTGTTGGGTTGGTTATTGTGCTGCGATAGGCTATCGACCAAAGTCACGATCAGGAGATTTTATTGTTTATACCTTTTTAACTTATGTGAAAGTTATAGAGTACGACACGTCCCGACTCCATGCGGCACCTTTTGTCCTTGTTTGGTTGTAAGGGTACCATATGGGCTCGAAGTTGTTGCGCCACCCTATAATAGTAGCATAAGTATTACTATTATCAGTCATTCTATTAGCTGGGTTTTTAATCTTAACTCTTGTGCCCCTTTGGCGGTACTTGCTATTCGGGGCTGACCCCGCTGGTTTTGTTTGGCCAGATCTCGTAGCAGAGCCAGAGGATACGATCTTCCTCCCTGACATCCATGGTGCATACTAGGAGCATGGCGGTTCGGGGACTCGAGTGGGTTTCTTCTCCACCACTCCTGCTTATACTTTTACGGCGTTTAGCCACCGGCACCTGTTAGCCGGATTACTTGATATTTTGTGTCAGTACATAATTGTAATTAAACAGACTGCAGCTGTGTATAATTTTGTACTCCTGACTCTCTAAGATAGCTAAATTATAAAGCTAGTCTCTCATGATCATTTTGATGAAGCGTCAGGGACGCCTTACTGCTTTATCTTTAATGTTTATTTAATTGCTGATTTGACTTGATTGATTGAGACATAGAACTCTGTGGGACCATAGGAGACTTGATTGTAGCATGTACCCCCTAGTCTCTCGACAGCCACGATCGCCGTATGACGTTACGTACCTCATATGGAGTAGCTGGCCTAGTCCGTCTCCGTATTTCGGTATTGGGGCGTGACACAGAAAGTGGGAATGTGTGTGTAAAATAAATCATAGTCTTCTAAGGTTTGTTTCATCTACAAAATCTGAGCACAACAACGTCCTGCAGCGATATACTCAGCCTTTGTTGTTGATAGGGCTACAGAATTTTGCTTTTTACTAAACCATGAGACTAAAGCCTTACCTAAGAAATGACATGTGCCACTGGTACTTTTTCTATCAACTTTGCATCCAGCAAAATCTGTATCCGAATAACCAATAAGGTCAAAGGACTTAATTTTGGGATACCATAAGCCAACAGAAGAAGTGCCCTTAAGGTATCGAAAGATACGCTTAAATGCGCACAGATGTGATTCCTTTGGATTAGCTTGAAAACGTGCACACAGGCAAATACTAAACATAATATCTGGACGACTAGCGGTTAAATAAAGTAAACTACCGATCATACCTCGATACTTACGTGTGTCGACCGGCTTGCCTTGTTCATCAATATCAAGCTTTGTTGAAGTTGCCATCGGAGTGCCAATAGGTTTGACATTGTCCAGATCAAACTTCTTTAGCAAATCTTTTGTGTACTTGGCTTGATTTTTGAATGTCTTATTGTCAGTTTGTTTGATTTGTTGTCCGAGAAAGAATTTCAGCTCTCCCATCATGCTCATCTCAAACTCATTCTGCATACACTTAGAGAATTCTTGACACAGGGATTCACCAGTAGATCTAAATATAATATCATCAACATAGACTTTTATTAAGAGAAGCTTACTATTAAAAGACTTAATAAAAAGTGTAGTGTCAACCTTGCCTTTTGAAAAATCGTTGTCAAGTAAGAAAGAGCTTAGACGATCATACCAAGCACGAGGGGCTTGTTTTAAACCGTATAAAGCTTTTTTCAACTTGAAAACATGATCAGGGTTTTTAAAATCTGTGAAACCTGGAGGTTGTGCTACAAAAACTTTTTCTTTTATAAAACCATTTAAAAATGCACTCTTGACATCCATTTGAAATAATTTGAAATTATGAAAACATACAAATGCACATAACATGCGAATGGATTCTAATCTCGCAACTGGGGCATAAGTCTCATCGTAGTCGATACCTTCTTCCTGATTGTATCCTTGAGCTACGAGTCGAGCCTTATTACGAGTTACTAAACCATTCTCATTAAGTTTATTTTGGAATACCCAACGGGTGCCAATGATCGGATGATCAATAGGCTTGGGAACAAGTTCCCAAACTTGATTTCGTTCAAATTGGTTTAATTTCTCTTGCATAGCATCTATCCAAAAATTATCACTACATGCTTCATCAATAGTTTTGGGTTCTAGCTGTGAAATGAATGCAACACTAGAAACAATATCTCTACTGGATGTACGAGTACTTACACCTTTGGTAATATCACCAATTACCAAATCTTTTGGATGATCAGCCGTAAATTTTAATCTTTTTGGCAGACTCTGAAGGTAGCTGGTTCCTGGATCTTCTCTAGGAGGATCAGCTAGTGCCGAGCTCGGTTGAAAATCAGCTGGTGTTGAGCTTGGTACAGTTAGATCTTCGCCGTTGTCATCGATAGTCATTTGATTCAATTCATCAAAGGTGACGTTGATTGATTCTTCGATGATCATAGTTCGTTTGTTGAAGATTCTGTATCCGTTGGTCTTGGCCGCATAACCTAAAAATATACCTTCATCGACCTTTTCGTCAAACTTTCCCAAATTGTCTTTTGTATTAAGAATAAAGCATTTACAACCGAATATTCTAAAATAAGAAACTGATGGAATTCTATCAAACCATAACTCAAATGGAGTCTTCTTCGATTTGGGTCGAATTATAACTCTATTGAGAACAAAACAAGCTGTATTGACAGCTTCAGCCCAGAAGTATTTGGGTAGACTAAACTGGTTTAACATTACTCTGGCCATTTCGGATAGAGTTCTGTTCGTACGTTCCACAAATCCATTTTGTTGTGGAGTCCTAGGGCAGGAGAACTCGTGTACAAAATCGTGTGTCATAAAATTGCTCAAATACTGCATTCTCGAATTCGCCACCATGATCGCTTCTAATACAAGTGATCATGTAACCTTTTTTATTCTGTATTTTCTTGCAAAATGCGACAAATTTGGATAATACATCATTCTTGCGTGTCAAGAAGTATACCCACGTGTATCTAGAGTAATCATCTACAATTACAAAAGCATATAACTTACCTCCGAGGCTAGCAACTCTGCTGGGACCAAATAAATCCATATATAGCAATTGTAGAGGTCTAGTAGTACATACTGCGTTTACTGACTTGAATGTGGATCTGGTAGCTTTTTTTTCACATTGACTGCATACCGAATCCTTCTTGAATGTTATGTCCGGTAAACCGCATACTAGCTTCTTCGTGGATAATCTTGAGATTGTGTCCATATTTACGTGACCGAGTCTCATATGCCACAGATGACTCTCATCACTTTTAGCCATTAAGCATCTACCTGAAATGTTAGTTTCTTCCAACAAATAGAAAACATATATGTTTTCTTTCCTGATACCTTCAAAGATAGTACTACCAGTTGAGATATCAACTATAGTACATTTGTCTTTCCCAAAGTTGATGCCATAACCATGATCAGCTAGATGACTTATGCTGAGTAGATTATGTTTCAACTCGGTAACCAGACAGACATCCTTAATCACAGGATAGGGAGACTTACCAACATCACCGATACCAATGATATACCCTTTCAAGTTATTACCGAAGGAAACATAACCTTCCTTCTTCTTCTTCGACAGTGTTGCAAATAATGTAGCATCACCGATCATATGCCGCGAACAATCACTGTTGAGGATCCATTTTTTTTTAGCATATGAAAGTTGTTCCACCTACAAAACAATTTGCAGATGAAATTTTTGGTACCCATTTCTTATAGGGTCCTGAAATGTTAGCCTTTGGTATCCAAGCATAAATATTTAAATCAACAAGCTTTCTGATTCTACATGCAGAAAAAATATGACCAATGAGGCCACAATAATAACATTTAGCATGTTGAGTGTTGAAAGCTGAGTGGTGTGCAAGGTTGGTAGGTTTAGGTTTTCTAGTATAGAAGAAAGCATACCTATAATCCTGTTTGGGCTTAACCTTTTGGGGTAAAGGTTTGATAGGGTTAGGTCTGACAGTGTTTGGCTTGGGAATGTTTCGATTTTTCGGTAAGTGCACGTGTTAGGGTAGGAAGCAGCAGTCTCAGGATGTTTTCCTAACCTAATTTTCAATCTTTTGGAAGCAACTTAGTATAATCAGAAGTGAGTGTTTCCATTCTGATTTGTGCACAACTTTTCTTTTCTTTAGAAAGTTCTTCTTTCAGTTGGCCAATAACCTTGTCTTTCTCTTCAGATGACTTGGTAGTCTCGTGTAATAAGAGCTTAATAGAGGAAAGCTCACCAGACTCACTAACATTATTTCTAACCTCAGCTAGTAGGTCGGTAAGTCTTCCTATTTCACCTTTGTACTCTTTGAGTACCTTCTTAGAGGTCTGATATTTGCTATGCAGTTTCCTGTAATCACTTATCAGTTCACTAAAGGCATCTCCTAATTGTTCAAAGGTGAAGTCATCATATGTATCAACTACAGGTTCAGTAGGTACCTGATCGGATGCCATAAAGCATACGTTTGCAGCGTCTTCTGATTGTTCATCTTCTGAGTCGCTGGCTTCACTTTCATGCCATATGCTGGTATTGGCATACTTCCGTGATGTTGATCTTTTCAGGTTCCCTTTCTCATACCTGTTGCTCTTTTTGCTTGATGATGAGTTTGTAGGACAATCCTTTTTCATATGTTCCTTCTTCTTGCAGCCATAGCAGACAGCATCATCTTGATACTAGTTGTTGCTGCTGTTGTTTTTTTTGGCTCTCTTCTCATATCTCATGAATCTTTTGAATTTCCTTGCTATGAGTGCTTGATCTTCAACATCAGATTCACTGCTGTCTGAATCACCTTCAGCAGTTTTTCTGTGCTGAGCCTTGAAAGCGATCGTCTTCTCCTTTGGTGCAGGCTCTTCAAAATCTTGTAGCTCCAGTTCATGAGTGAGTAGCTTACCCATGAGTACTTCGAGGGACATAGTTGTGAGGTCATTTCCTTCAATGATTTCAGTAGCCTTTGGAATCCAGTTCTTGGTAAGTGCTCGCAGGAGTTTGCGAATCTTTTCATGGTTACTGTAATCTTTGCCTAGGGAAGATAAAGGATTTACAATATCCAAGAATCTTTCGAACATTTGAGTAACTGTTTTGTTGGGCTTCATCTTGAACACCTCATACTCTTGAGTAAGTCTGCTGACCTTTGATTCTTTGACTTGAGTCGTGCCTTCATGTGTGACTTTAAGAAGCTTCCACACTTCATTAGCAGTTGTGCATATAAACACCCTGTTAAATTCAGTTCTGTCTAAAGCACGAAATAGAGCGTTAATAGCACGTGCGTCAAGACTGACCTTTTTCTTTTCTTCCTCTGTATATCTGTTATGGGGTTTTTCAACTAAAACTCCATCAACATTTATACGAGGTGGCTTTTGATAGTCATCAATAACAATAGACCATAAATCAAAGTCAAGTGATTTCAAGAAAAACTCATCCGTGTTTTCCAATAGGTATAATTCGTACCATCAAACAGTGGAGGTATATTTGTGGCCTAGCATTCACTTGTGAATTTCACAGTTGCCATGTGTTGTGCTGTGATCTATATAAAAATTAGTTAAATGAATAAATAATTGCAATGTTACCTTGCTTTACCTGTAACACCCGTTTTGATACCAATTGTAGGAATGAAATCGTAAAGCACAATACTCTAGAGGGGGGGTGAATAGAGTTGGCAGCGGAATAATGCTAATTAAAAATTGTTAGCAGCAAGATCACAGAATAATAATCACAACTAAATAATGTAAAGGCAGAGGTAAGAAAGCAAACGCAAAGACAGCGATGTATACTGGTTTTTCTCTGTTGAGGACTAGTCCAGTCGGTAGAACTCTTGCTACCAGTTGAATCCACTATTGACAAAACTACAAGTTTTCTTACGAAGTCCTTGCAACTTCTACAACGCGAGCTTTGATACAAAGAACTCGTCCAACTTCAATTGTGAAGAAATATTCTTCTAATCAAGCCTTCTGATTACAATCACTCAGAAACTTCTAGACCGCACCGCACTGGCAAATCGACTAGAGGATTGTAATTGGCTTGGTATCTGAAAATTAAAGCTCGAGAAAAACTCTTTGGAAGACTGAAAGCTTTAGATAGAGAGAAGATTGAAAGTGAATGAGTGAGTTAAAATGATCGAAATCCTTCTCTATTTATAGAAGTTCCATAGATAGAATTCTGGCAGAATTGTGGCAGAATTCGGGCAGAACTCGATGAGAAAATCTCGGTCAAATTTGCAACTGCAGGAGGACCAAGTTCCAAAGAATTCAAAAAACGGCCACTAACCGAACTCTGGCCGAACTCTGGCCGAGTTCTGTCAGGGTTAGGTTAGGTTTTAAAAATAGTTTTTGGGGATTTTTGAAAACCTTTTTGAAAAACCTTTTTGAAGCTTTTGTTAATATGAATGTTTTTCAAAAAACTAAGGACATTTTAAAAACATTTTGAAATTATTTTGTAATAGCCTATTTGCCAGTACGACTCGGTGTACAAAGTATTCCTAGACTCAATAAAATAAAAAATATATTGCTCAAATAAATACAGACTCGAACAGGTAAACATTGCTTCGGTCTTGAACTGTGTAGATAGATGTTCTTGATCATGTTCAAGAGTCCGAGATATCCTGACTAGCTTCATATATCGAGACAAAGTTTGATCAATTATTAAAATCAGTTTGACCATATGACCAATGGGCCAACAGGGCAGTCCTTCACTTGGTGGGTGGCAGACCCACAGACTAGGCAGTGTCCTAGCCTCTTTCTGCAGATGTTCGACTGATGCCCTGGCCTCTTGTAAAAATCACAGACATGGATCTGCCTCTGAGGTGCTCTATCATTGTTCCTCGCCTGTTGGTGCTGCTGCTGGTGGTGAGAAGGCCGGTTGTTGTTGTTGTTGTTGTTGGGCTTCTTCTGATTACCCTGGAAGTTGTTAGTTCTAGGATAATCCCTCTTTGAGAGAGCGGGTTGACTCTTCTCTATATCTTGAGCTCGCTCCAGGATCCTTTCATAAGTCTTAGCACCGTCTGAGATCACATGGGTGCGGATCTCTTCTCTCAGCCCATATTTGTACCTTTCAGCACGATCATCAGGGTCAGCTACCAAGTTCTTGGCAAAACGGCTGAGTTGGCCAAATTCTGCCGCATATTCACCAACAGTCATATTTTCTAGCTTCAGGTTCTAAAATTGCCTCTCCATCTCCCGTAACTCTGATGTTGGGAAGAACTTCCTCTGGAACAACCTCTTGAAGGTGTCCCAGTCAAGCTGCTTGTCCTGGAGTCAGGGTTCATTCCGTTACCAGGTGCTTGCTACACTTTGCAGTTAGAGTCCCACTGCTTCGGCCTTGAGGTCTTCTGGAATTTGGGTGACGCTTAGGAGACGCTCCATGCCATCGAGCCATTCGTCAGCATAGACGATTCCCTCGGTTCCCTTGAAGGGTCGAGGGTTCTGCTTCTTGAAACTCTCAATATCTCCCACCTTATCAATATGATCCCCATTAATTTAAATGGCCTTAATGTTTCAAAATTAATCCCTTAGAAATATGTTTACCTTGGCAGGCCTTGGTTCAAGTTGAGCTGCTTCTCCTCTTCTAGAGCAGTCATAGCTACGTTATGCGCATTCTCCATGCTTTCCCTCATAATCGCGGTTTGCTCTTGATGAGCTTCCGTTTGAGCTCTCTTGGCTTCTAACACTCCTCGTAGCAGACCTATGAGGTCGGTGGGGTCCACAGGCACCGGTGGGGCAGCTGGAGTGGGTACTACCACAGGGGGCTGCAGCTCAGTCTGGGAAGATGATGGATCCATCGTTGTATTATGGGGACGGTTGGCCAGCTGCCGAGGTGTAGGATCCAGACTTGGTTGGGGAGGTGGGGTATGATAGGGTGAAGATACCCCATCGCCAGCAGGATTTGTGGCCATATTTTGGAAGGTTTAGGATATAAACATAAGCAAGGTAGCCTACCAGTCTATATTCAAACAAAAATATTTATTTATAATATATTTCGGTCCTATGTTGTGACAAATTAATGTTCTAGTGTTCTAAATGTCTCTAGATAAATTTTTCCTAAGTTGTTGATTGTTTTGACCTGTATGGGCTACCACTAAAAATATGTCACGACCCGGTCCCAATTTCTTGGGTCGAATCGGATCATGCCCAGCCTGCACCGTTGTGAAGACGGCGGCAGTAAGCTGTATCACTCATGCAGGTAAGCGACAACACAGTCTAATTGCCACAACTTAATATTTCGATAATTAAAACTTGTCCAACAAAAGTTACAACTGATAATAGAAATACTTTTTTTTCAAACAATAACAACTGGAAATAGAAAATGACAACAGCTAAAAGATAGGCTCGTCATCTCCAAGTCCAGCATCATCTGGTAGCACAGATGGGTACAACTCAGGGTCATAGTAGCTACTTATCAGTAGCTCTGTATCATCAAAAAAACCTAAAAATATAGTCTCCAGTCAGGAGGAAACAAAGTACAATTCATGATATTTTAACAATTGAAATAATAATGGAGTTATGCACTTTTAAACAATTTAAAATAAATAGTTTTCCAGCAGTTAAAACATTGTGATGTGAATAGGCAATGAATATGACCGGATTGGGTTGTACAGTTGTATCCTATTAATACGATATGGCTTATCTCCGTGTGTATGAGGGGTAAGCTAACACAGTCATTATACTATTTTGGATGTGGTCATACTCATTACACTACTCCCCAGTACCCAACAGTTAAAACAGTCAATGCTCTCAGAGAGAGTTTCGTGTTGCGTCGTCGTTTAAACTTGCAATAAAACGATTACTAAATAATTGTAAACTACCATAAAATGTACTTGCCTTTGATTATGACTGGATTTGGGATGTCTCCGGGATTGAATTCGGACTTGTCCTCGAAATCCTACAATCGAGAAGTCTGTCTTAGATTTCCAAAATTGCCATGCTAGATGTGCTAGTTACAATCTCTAAATTTGTCCTAATCAATTTTAATCTTTATTATACTAACACAAACAAAACTTGATTATCTAATGCGTTACATTTAATTATGATGGAAAGATCATTTTATATTTAATTTTGAAAAAACTTTGTATTTATCGGTTTATTGGCAAAACTTGGTATTTTATAATTTATATAATAAAACTATATTTTTCTTTAAATGAGAAAAACGTGAAACTTGTTTAAATAATAACTTGTAATTTTTCCTAATTTATTTAATGTGAGAAAACAATATTGATTTTCTATAAAATAATTATTTTACTATTTTATGTGTTTACGTCAACCACAAACCAGAAAAGAATAAAAATTTTACTAACTTATTACTAAACCACAGAAAATAATAAAATTGGGCTTATGCCCTTACAGACCATTTTACATGAATTTAAATAAGACGAAAACTTTGGTTAGTCTCTAAAAATTATCCTACAATTTAATTACAAAATAAAATAATAATTTAAATTAAATTGAATTAATTTATGAGTCTCAAATATTGGTCCAATCGTCAAAAATAGCTAATGCCTCAACGTCCGGTAAAACCGGTTTCGTTTGCATTTCGCTAAGGCCCATTGACCTATACGGTCGTCGCAAAAATCCAATTTATAAATATTTTCGAAAACCGATTTGAAATCCATTTATAAAGTTTTATAAAAAAATTCGGCAGCATTCCCTCTATTTTCGGGACAACCCAAAACTGGAAAAATGTGCCACAACCACCAATCACAAGTCCCATACCAGAAAAACCTAATTTCCAACCAGAAAATAATAATAATATCCAAAACCCGAAAATAATATCCACAGCACGTTTCCGAAATTCGAAAAATCGAAATGAAACTCGGAAAACCCGAAATGAACTTCGGAAAACCGAAACTCCTCGGAAATTCTAAAACCAACAGAACACTCAAAGAAAAATAAGCCACAGAACCAATTCCGAAAAGATTTCGGAAAACCAAACCCATAAAAAAATTCCGAGAACTCACAGAACGTTTCCGAAAGGATTTCGAAAAATCCGAAAATGCCTCGCTTACCGAATTCCCAGGAAAATTCGTGGACCAAATTCATCACAGACTATAAAAATGGAAACGGGGCAACAAAAATATACCAGAAATTGCTCGGCTAGAGCTCTCAGGTGAATTTTGGAGAAAAATTCTGCGGACTCGGAACGATCCAGGAACACGCGAACAGTGAGACGTGCCACAGATCTGGACAGCAACCAGGGCACGTAAAAGCGCTGGACAGAGGATCGGGGTTGGGAACAGCAGCGGGGAGGCATGGGAAAACAGCGGCGAAGGGGCCGCGGGTCACGGCCACGAGAGGTCGGCCGAAAACGATGGCGTTGGTCGGGCCGGCTGGGTCACGCGCGGGCGGCGAGGAACACCGCGCTCGGGGTCGACCGGGAGGGGTACGCCGGACTTGGCGCCGGAGGGGTCGGTCGGATCTAGGGCACAGAGGTTTGGGGGTTTTGGGAGTTGGTGGTGATGGTGAATGGAGGGATGAAGGGGGTTTTATAGGGTGGAGAAATGAGCGGGGGTTACCGAAAACCGAGTGGTCGTCGGCGGTTAGGAACGGAGGGGTCGGTCGGCCGAGCCGTTCTGGAAAGGAAAGGTTTCCCTTTTCCTTTGTTGATGGAATAGTAAAGAGAAAGAGAAAAAATTGTTAATGAGTATTAGGAGTTGTAATGATAACTTAATAAAATTTACTTTATTACTTTTCTTTTAAATATCACATATGAGTAAATATAACCTAATTACTTAAGAATGAGTTTAAAAACGAGATTGGGTTCGGGATGAGTTCAGGACGAGAACTGGGTACGAATTCGTGTCAGGCCAAAATCTATTAATTGGTTTAAAATAATATATTTATATATGTGATTTCGGGACGGGTCAGGGCCAACAGGCAAAAATCCAAAAAAATAATTTTTTCTCTAAATATGGTTTTTCATAAAAATAATAATTAATTAAAATTTTATATAACTAACTAAAATTTTACAAGTTTTGACCAAACACTAAAATTTCTAGAATATTAATAAATAATTATAAATAACAATGAATTAAAAATTATGGGTTTCACAGATGGTTCCCTCGCGGCTGTTGGGTCGAACAAGTAAGGATATCTCTCCCTCATGTCCGACTCCCTCTCCCAAGTAGATTCTCCCGGAGAGTGACGGCTCCAAGCTACTCAGACCAAGGGTATGACCTTTTTCCTCAGCCTCTTCTCCCTCCAGTCCAATATCTCCACTGGATGCTCAGTAACCGCAAGACTCGGCCCGATCTCCAACTCTGAATGATCTAGCACATGGCTGGGGTTTGGAACGTATCTCCTCAGCTGAGACACATGAAAGACATCATGAACCCCTGCTAGTTTGGGTGGAAGTGTAACCCTGTAAGCTACCTCTCCGATCCTACTGAGTATCTCGAACGGTCCAATGTATCTGGGGCTCAACTTGCCGTCTCGTCCGAACCGGATCGTCCCTCTAGTAGGTGATATCTTCACCAATGCCATATCTCCGTCAGCAAACTCCATCGGTCTACGACTAGCATCGGCCCAGTATTTTTGCCTTTCCTGAGCAACTCCGAGTCTGTCTCTGATCATCCTGACCTTCTCTGCTGCCTCAGTGATCATCTCTGTTCCAAGCATAACTCTATCTCCAATATCATCCCAAAAAGCGGTACACGGTATCGTCGTCCATATAGTGCCTCAAAAGAAGACATACCGATGCTGGTTTGGTAGCTGTTGTTGTATGAAAACTCTACCAAGTGTAGATGGCTCTCCCATGATCCGCCAAAGTCCAGAACACAAGTCCTCAGCATGTCCTCTAGCTTCTGTATCGTCCTCTCGGACTGTCCGTCTGTCTGTGGGTGGTACGCTGTACTGAACTTGAGTCGACTGCCCAACTCCTTCTGCAAGCTCCTCCAGTAATTGGACATGAATCTGCTTTCCCGGTCTGATACGATGCTCACGGGTACTCTGTGCAAGCGAACTATCTGCTTCTCGGTGGAGGGCCCCACCTTGAAGGGTATGAAGTGAGCACACTTCGTCAGCCTGTCTACGATGACCCATATGGCATCCTTTTCTCCTTGGAAACTAGGAAGCCCTGAAACAAAGTCCATCGTAATATGCTCCCACTTCCACTCAGAAATGGATAATGGCTGCAATAGACCAGCTGGCCTCTGACGCTCCGCCTTGACCTGCTGGCAAACTAGGCATCTCGAAATAAAGCGTGATACATCTTTCTTTATCCCGTACCACCAAAGATGTTCCTGCAAGTCACGGTACATCTTGTTGGCACCAGGGTGAATAGAATATCGCGATCGATGTGCCTCATGTATGACTGCCTTTATCAGCTCTTCCTTTGGCACGCACAATCGGCTGCTATGCCTCAAGGATCCATCCTCTGCTACGGTGAAGTCATCAAGCAATCCAGCTAAAGCCTGGACTCTGAGTCTACGGAGGCTCTCATCTGTAGACTGAGTCTCCTTGATCTGCTCCATCAAACCTGACTGAATGTCTAGCGCCATCATCTGAATCACTGATCCTGGCCGAGCCATCTCAATACCGAGCTTCTCCAGATCTTTTCGTAAATATCGATCTATCATCAGATACCATGCCATCGGATGCCTGCTCAGCGCATCCGCCACCACATTTGCCTTCCCGGGGTGATACTGTAAATCGATGTCGAACTCCTTCATCAACTCCAACCATCGTCTTCGCCTCATGTTCACCTCCTTCTGCGTGAACACATACTTCAAGCTCTTGTGGTTAGTAAAGATTTTCACTCGCTCTCCGTATAAGTAGTGTTTCCACAACTTGAGTGCAAAGATCACCGTAACTAACTCTAGGTCGTGGGTAGGATAGTTCCGTTCATGAGTCCGTAATTGCCTAGATGCATAAACAATCACTTTCCCATGCTGCTGTAGGACACATTCCAGCCCCTTTCCCGAAGCATCGCTGTAAATGGTGAAACCTCCAGATCCTGAAGGTAATGTCAGAACTGGAGCGGTCGTCAGCCTCTTCTTCAGCTCCTCAAATGCTGCCTGGCAGACCTCTGACCAGATGTACTCTGCGTCCTTCTGCGTCAGCTTCGTCATGGGTTCAGCTATCATAGCAAAGTCCTAGACGAACTTCCTATAATAGCCTGCTAAAGCCAAGAAACTCCTGATCTGTGAAACC
>JANAVB010012196.1:2216162-2223662 GCA_029216955.1 Iris pallida
CATTTTACCCCTATTTGTGAAAAGTGGGAGTGACAAGTCTACCCACCTTAAAAAAATTTTGTCCTCGAAATTGAAGACGAAACTATCACATCAACATAAAGGAACAATGGAAGAAAAGAAAAAATTTTACCTCAAGGCTCGAAGAGATATGGGAATCGTTCTCGCATGTCGTCCTCTCTCTCCCTGGTAGACTCACCTGGAGAGTGGTGCCTCCATGCAACGCGAACCAAGGGAATGACCTGGTTCCGGAGCACCTTCTCTCTTCGGTCCAAAATCTCAACCGGCTTCTCTAGGTAGCTGAGAGTCGGTCCCACTTTGATCTCGGTGTGGTCCAAGACGTGACTGGGATCTGCCACGTACCGCCTCAGCTGCGACACGTGGAACAAGTTGTGCACTCCCTCTAGTACGGGCGGTAACTCCAGTCGGTAAGCCACTGCACCGACCCTGCCCAAGATACGGAAAGGTTCGATGTATCGTGGACTAAGCTTCCCGCCTCCACCAAAACGAATCGTTCCACGCGTCGAAGAAATCCGCAGAAATACAAGATCACCAACCTAGAACAAAAACACAAGACTTAAAGCTTGATCTAAAACAATCACAATCAGACTCAAATACTAGAAAAAACTAAACTATACCTCAAACTCCAACGGTCTCCGGTGGCTATCGGCCCAATGCCGTTGCCTGTCCTGTGCCACCCGAAGTCTATCTCTGATAACCCTGACCTTCTTCGCAGCATCCACTACCAACTCAGGGCCTAGCAAAACCCTCTCGTCGACATCATCCTAAGACAAGGAAGTACGGCACCTTCGTCCGTATAGAGCCTCGAAAGGTGACATCTCTATACTGGCTTGGTAGCTGTTGTTGTAAGCAAACTCTACCAAGTGAAGGTGGTCCTTCCAAGATCCCCCGAAGTCCAAGATGAAGGTACGAAGCATATCCTCGAGGGTCTGAATCGTCCTCTCCGACTGTCCGTCTTTCTGGGGGTGGTATGCGGTACTGAACTTGAGCGATGTGCCCAAGCTAAGCTGCAAACTCCTCTAAAATGGGAAGTGAATCGGCTATCACGATCCGAGACTATGCTCACTGGAACCCCGTACAATCGGACTATCTGCCGCACGTACATCTCGGCCAGCCTCTCCGTAGATAAACCTACCTTGAAAGGCAAAAAGTGGGCCGATTTGGTCAATCGATCAACAATGACCCAAATCGCATCCTTCCCTCCTGAAGAACGCGGAAGTCCGGACACAAAGTACATAGTGATATGCTCCAACTTCCACTCAGGAATGGGTAGTGGCTGGAGCAATCCACCGGGCCTCTGTCTTCCGGCTTTCATCTGCTGGTACACCAAGCATCTAGAAACGAATTGAGCTACCTCGCATTTCATGCCATACCACCAAACATGCTATCTCAAGTCTCTATACATCTTGTTGGCTCCAGGATGCATAGAGTACTAAGAACGATGCGCCTCCTGAAGAACCTCCTCCCGAAGTCCTCCGCTCGGCACGCACAATCTGGTACCATGTCTCAATGACCCATCTTCTGCTATAGAGAACTCATCTAACAGTCATGCTCGAACCACCTCCCTGATGACCCTCAGAGCCTCATCCTTAAACTGAGCTGCTCTTACTCTGTCCATCAGCTCTGACTGCACATGAAGACCCCACATCTGCTCCTCAAACCCATGAACTATCACCTCTCTGCCCAAGCTCTCCAGATCTGCCAGAAGGTAACGATTCATCGTCAAACACATGGCCACGGGATACCTGCTCAAAGCATCCGCAACCACGCTGGCCTTCCCCGGATGCTACTGTAAGGATATATCAAAATCCTTCATCAGCTCTAACCATCGCCTCTGCCTCATATTCAGCTCCTTCTGGGTAAACACGTACTTCAAGCTCTTATGGTCAGTAAAAATCTCCACACGCTCTCCGTACAAATAGTGTTTCTGCAGCTTCAAGGCAAATATGACTGCTACCAACTCCAAATCATGAGTCGGGTAGTTCTTCTCATGTGGTCGTAACTACCTAGATGCATAAACAATTACCATCCCATGCGGCTGAAGAATGCAACCCAGACCCTTCTCCGAAGCATCACTGTAGATCGTGAATCCTCCGGACCCAGATGGCAATGTCAAAATAGGAGCCAATGTCAACCTCTTCTTCAGCTCCTCGAAAGCAGCCTGACACTCATCAGTCTAGACGAACTATACGTCCTTCCTGGTGAGTCTAGTCATCGGCTCTGCTATTCGAGAGAAGTCCTGCACGAACTTCCTATAGTAGCCTGCCAAACCCAGAAAGCTCCGAATCTCGGCAACTGAACTGAGTGTCGACCAAGACTCCACCGCCGTAATCTTCCTCTGATCCACTGAAATCCCATCACCCGATACAACATGGCCCAGGAAATCCACTCGATCCAAGAAGAACTCACACTTCGACAGCTTTCCATACAGCTGCTCCCTCCTCAGAGTCTCCAGCACAACCTGCAGATGCCCCTCATGCTCCTCAGGCGTCTTCGAATAGATGAGAATATCATCAATGAAGACCACCACGAACTTGTCAAGGTATGGATGAAATACCTTATTCATCAAGTTCATGAATACCGCCGAAGAATTAGTCAACCCAAACAGCATGACGGTAAACTCATACTTGCCACAACGAATACGAAAAGCAGTCTTCGGAATGTCATCCCTCTTCACCTTCAGCTGATGGTACCCCGATCGCAAGTCTATCTTCGAGAACACCCTCGTGCCGCTCAACTGATCAAATAAGTCATCAATCCTTGGCAAAGGATACATGTTCTTGATAGTGAGATTGTTGAGCGCTCGGTAGTCGACACACATCCGTATCGTACCGTCCTTCTTCGTGACAAACAGGACTGGTGCGCCCCAAGGCGAAGAACTGGATCTGATAGAGCCCTTGTCCTGCAGCTCGTCGACTTGCTTCTTCAGCTCCGCCAACTCGCTGTTGTTGACCCGATAGACATGCAGAGAAATAGGCTCAGCGCCCGACATCAAGTCTATCGTGAACTCAACATCTCTGTCTGGCGGCATCCTCGACAATTCCTCGGGAAAGACATCCAAGAAATCTGTAATAAATGGATACGGCAACTCCTGCCCGCCAATAAGGCTCCACAGAATCCATCTCCCGGCTCCGCAGCTACTCTGACAAATTAAACTCTGGCTCTCCTGGCGGACTAAACAACACTCTACCTGCTCTACAATCTATGCTAGCATGGTGCCTACTCAACCAGTCCATACCGAGTACCACATCGTAGCTCGAAAGTGGCATTACGAGCAAGCACGCGCTAAAATCCCAGCCTCCCAGAGTGACACTCCGCCCCTTGCAAATATTATTAACCAGGATAATACCTCCTCCGGTCATAATCTTGCAAGTCCTACCCAGATATTCAGCAATAATATTATGCCTAAGTGCAAAAGAAACTGACAAAAGCTGTACGTAGCACCTGAATCAAACAATGCTAAGCCAGAAAAAGAATTAAGAAGAACCGAACCTGCAACAACATCTGCGACTGGCTCGGTCACCTCGGCTGTAAGAGCAAAAGCCCTGTCTTGAACACCCCATGGCTGGTGGTGCTGTGCAAACCGCTGCTGCTGGGTCGGAAGTGGACCCCTCGGCTGCACTGTAGGTACTCTCGCCGGTGCCCTCTGAGCTGCCACTGCTCCACGGGCCACCCTACGATGGCTCGTAGGACAATCTCTCAACTGATGTCCGGCCTCACCGTAATAGAGGCACACGTCCAGCCTCTTCCGACAGACCTCCCAGATGTGACCAGGCTTCTTGCAGAAGTTGTATGGAGCCCTATGCTGAGCCTGCCTTTGCTGAGTATGCTGCACCTGATGAACCGGTACTCTGGCCTGAACCTGCGGCTGGTAATGCTGGAAAGAATGATGCTGAAGCTGAGGGCGTTTAGCAGCCCCCGCGCTGCTAGTAGCCCCCGAAAAAGATTACGATCCCTCTTGGGCTTCAAGCCCCACTCCCGCTCTACCTTGCGGGCCTCCGCATAGATCTGGGTATAAGTCTCATAAAAGGAGGGAAGGAGGATCTTGATATCCCAGGTCAGCCCCTCCCTGAAACGGCTCGCCCTGATCTCCGGGTCTCGAACCATATACTCCGCGTATCGGCTCAGACGGCCAAACTCTCCGGCGTACTCCTCCACAGATAAACTGCCCTGCTGTCGATCCTGGAACTGCCTCACCAGGTCGATCTTGTCTGTAGGAGAAAAGAACTTCTCCTTGAAAAGAAGCTTGAACTCTGCCCAAAAATGGCCCTCTCCAGCTAGGGCTGGCTCGTTCCTGAACCAGGTGCGTACAATGTCTAGCAACTGCAAACCTATCGCCTCGACCTTCAGGTCGTCTGCGAGGCGGGAGGCCCTCATCTGCCGCTCGATATCCTCGAGCCAATCATCGGCATAGACCACACCCTCGGTCCCGCTAAAGTCACAGGGCCCGAGCTTCTTGAAGTCTTGGATATCTCCGTACCTCGGACGTGTCCCATGATGTAGAGCCCTCTGCTCCACGGCTGCAAGGGCCAACTGATGGGCATCCTCCATGCCCTGACGCATCGCGTCTGTCTGCCTCTGTTGAGCCTCAGCCTGGGCTCTCTGAGTCTCCAGCATCTGTCGAAGAAAAGTAAGCATCTGCCCCACGTCTGTAGGCAGATGAGGTGGAGGTGGAAGTACGTCTGTAACTAGCGAAGGAATCCGCTGTACAGGAGGAGAAAGAGCGCCCATATCAACCACTGGTATTGCGACCGGAATAGTCGTAGCAACCCCGGGGTCAGCCCTCGAAACTGGCGAAGGAGCACCCCCAAGAGCTTCTGCCGACATCCCGACTGCTACAGGAGTGTCTGGATCAGCTCCGCGAGTCATAGCAGACCTCTCCACGTCCGCGGACTCAGGATGCTGGGACCTGGTCTGTACCATCCTAAAGATAGAAAAAAGAAGAAAATCAATATGGCACATAAAATATTATATCAAGGAGGACAATTAGAATGCAAAATCAATATCAAGAAGGACAGTTAAAAGATCAGCAAGTGGAAGTTTTCATATTTTGTGATTGAGTAACTTAACCTGTAGCCTATCCTAGATACGTACCGCAGGCTCGAAACAGAACTCTAAGTCGAGAGCCACTACGACATCGCACTAATTGCGACTTAGAACCTGTATGGGCCACCACTAAAAATGTGTCACGACCCGTACCCTAGGTAGGGGCACAAGTACGTGACAACGCCCAGCCTATAGCGTAAAAATAGCGTAGAACGCTGTAGGTCTGCTAGCTAACAAACAGTATATAATAATTTATCATCTCTGTACGGAGGAATATGATATAAAATACTGATAAACTCAATCACAATCTAGAAGGAAGAATCATGGCACGAAAAACCAGATAGATATAAACCACAAGTACAATATCCAGCTCAACAACGAGAAGAGAGTCACAAAATAATATGGTTATACAATCCCAAAATATAATATGTCATAACATAAGTAGCAAGCTGGAGACAAAGTCCAGTCCAAAAGTCTACTCTAACTAAACTAAGCTAGAGGCTCGTCTGGCGGAGCTAAGCCCTGCTGGACTAAGGTCTCCAAGTCTAAGCCCACTACATCATCCGGACCATAGTAGGTACAGTAATCCTTCTCATCAGCATCTGTAATATTTTATCAACATATACAGTCAGGATGGAACGAGTAAAATCAACTAACAACAGTTCACAAGATATGACAAAAGCTATAAGACTGTAAATAGAGAGTATATACAAGAAATCATGGAATGTACATGTGAGTATCATGGCAAGGTAAGTTGTAAATCTAGAGCTAGAACAAGGCAAGTAAAACTGATCATGGCATGTACAAGAATCAAGAATCATCTATCTAGGTGTGTGAGTACTAGCTACAACATGTGGCAGGATTGGGTCTGCACAAGGTCATGATCTAGACAATCATAAGTGTGGTGTAGGATTGGCATTCACAAGGTTCACAAGATATACAAGGCGGGTATTGACCACACATCTACACTAGTACTCCCCGTCCCCGACTGGTAGAGTGGATCCAAATAAGACACGTTACGACACGGGATTCTACGAGAAGGGAGCAAGTCTCCTCGAGAATCGGTGTCCATATACTTCACAAGAACTACAAGGGGGCTTGTACAAGATATACCAAGATAACAAGGAATAATATCTCATGTCGGGATCCATGAATACCAATCCGTGTGACCAATGTGTCAAGAACAAGCATATCTACACTAATTGCATGAATTATAACAATCATCATAAATTGGAAAAGTTATCAGAGAATGTACTCTCCTGTAATGTGATAGATAGATCGACCGAGTCCAAAAACAGTACCTCGAGGACCTATAGATGGAATACTGTATCAATATAATGGTTTGAAAGTAAAATTAAGTCATACTGAGTCAAACTAGGTCAAGACACGTCAAACTAAGTCAATCTAGGTCAAACAAGGTCAAACTAGATTGTACAGGGTCAATCTAAGTCATACTAGGCCTAACAAAGTCAAACTGGGTCAATACAAGTCAAACAAAATTAAACTAGGTCGATTTAAGTCAATAGTTGACTTACAGTTGACTTTTGGTCAACTGGTCAACTCTGGTCAACCCTAGGTCAACTCTAGGTCAACTTTAGGTCAAACTTGACTAACAGTTGACTTTGGGTCAACTGGTCAAGTTTGGTCAAGTTCTGGTCAAGTCTAGGCTACGGTTGACTTTCGGTTGACCTTTGGTCAAAATAGTCAACTATGGTCAACTAAGGTCAAAACTAGTCCAAGTCCACTATTCTTAACCATTACCAACCATAATATCCTAATTTTAGCTATATCTTAAAGTATTAAACTCATATGTTGAGAAATTGGTATTATCCCTACTTATCCCATTTACCCTTCTACTCTTGTACTAAGGCCAAGTAGCTTTACCTTAGGAGTTTCACTCCCGGCTTCCTAGGGTAGTAGGATACTAGCCTACACTATCATTACCTACCAAGCTTTCTAGGTAAAGTGGACATCCAGTCCATCTTACGGTCCATGTTGTTGATTTACCCGTTATCTTGAGTATCGAAGATACTCAATGATATCGTGTGATACCATCCTCCTAATCCCAAACGAAACCCCGATTTTAACTTAGGAGCCTACCCAAAAAATTTAATTTACATTAGCTAAGTCTCATTCAAATTTGGACGCGTTCCGACACTCGAAACTCAAAATCACCCTTTCACTAAATTCCAATTCACTTACACTCCTCAAAATCCCATTCTAACACTACTCACATAGGACTAGTTGGGAGGTTATTTAGGGGGATATATATGGGTTTATATATGGGTATATATGCATATATATAGGGGTATATATATGTATATATATATATATACGTTTATAGGTGGGGGTTAAATGGGGCTAAAGGGGGTTAATATGGGGGCTTTAGCTGCTGTTACTGCTGCCCTTTGTTGCTGCTATTGCTGCTGCTATGGC
>JANAVB010012196.1:2226162-2413740 GCA_029216955.1 Iris pallida
AAGCCAATCCATTCCCAATATGATATCATACCCGGAAAGTGGCTTCACAAAGAATCGTCCCCCAAACTCTCTCCCAGCTATAGTAATAGAGCAGCTATAGATAGCCCAGATGGGTACTGGTCCGCCTCCCGTCATTACTCTACTCATCTTCTCGGTACGGGTAGCTACTAAGTGGTGTTTATGCAAAAACTCTAATGACAGGAAGCTATACGATGCACCGGAATCAAACAAGCATAGAGCTAGAAAAGTATGCAAATAAACATGACATGTGATGACGTCGGCCAAATAGTCTGGCTCCGAAACCTGCTCCGGCTCCGCCTCAAGAGCTAGACTATAAGCCTTCCCCTGGGGTCCCTTCTGCTGCTGCAGATGTTGCCCGAACCTCTGCTGCTGAGTCAGGAGCGGCGGTCCTCTAGATGGTGGCCCAGCACCTGGTCCCCTCGCTATTGGGAAGTCCCGAAGCTGATGGATGGTAGACCCACAAGCTAAACACTGCTCCAACCTCTTCCTACAGACAGAAGCATCATGGCCTGGCCTCCTACAGAATGAACACACAGCTCCCTTCTGCTGTCGTGTTCCTGGGCTCTAGCTGGCAGGGTTGGGTAATGTAGTATGGGAGGACGGTATGTCTGCTGGTGCGGTGCCGGTGCTCTCGGCTGGAAAGCCTGGCGCTTGGAAGGTCCCTCGTGGTGTATAAAATTCGGCCTCTTAAAAGACAGAAGACGCTCCTCTACGCTCCGGGCCAACTCTAGGCTCTGGTAGTAGTCAGTCGTCCCGTTCGCCCTAAGATAATGCCAATGTTTGGGACTAGACCATGGCAAAACCTACGCGTCATCTCCTCTGGGTCTGCAACCAGACTAGGAGTGAAACGACTCAACCGACTAAACTTCGCTGCGTACTCGTCAACAGAATGGTTCCCCTGCTGGATGTTCTGGAATTGTAGCCCCATGGCTACCCTAGCGGTGGTCGAGAAGAATTTCTTCTGGAACTGGATCTTCAACTAATCCCATGTGGCCCTCCCTCTCGCGAATAATGGCTCATTCCTGAACCAAACTCCTGCCAAGTCTGTCAGCAAAAATTCTGCTTCCTCAACCTGAAGGTCACCCGGCAACCTAGCTCCGAGGAGCTTCCTCTCTACCGAGTCTAGCCAGTCATCTGCTACTATGATGCCTTCAGTCCCCATGAACTCCCTAGGTTTCAAGCCCATAAAGTCCTTGATATTCTCCTTTCTCTGTCGTTGCTCTACAGGTGGTAGGATCATGGTATGCTCCTCAGAACGCTCCATGCTCTGGCGGAGTAAGGTGGTCTACTCTTGATGGGTCGTTAGGAACCCCTGGATCAGAGTGAGCAGTTGGTTCCCCTCGAGAGTGACAGAAGCCTGGGTAGGTATATTAATAGGTGGTGGTGGTGGTAGTATCGGGTCCTGCTGAGACTGTGATATGGAAGGTGGTGGAGGCATCTGGGTTGGTGGATTTGTGGAGTGGGGGAGTATGGTAGGTGGAGGTGGAGGTGCATCGATCAACTGGTCAGCTAAATGGATAGGAAGTGTGCCATTTTCAGGGATGGCATAATGGGATGAGCGGGTGAGCACCATCTAATAAACAAAAGAACTTATAAGGACTCTCTTAAATAAACAATCATAAACAACAAGAAAGTCTAATTTGTAATAAGGAGCATTCGCTGCGACGCGTTTCCTATGTTGCAATCCTAGTAATCCTCTAGGTGTTCGAAATGTTATTCCTAGTGTTATCTAGTTACCTTAAGTTCCTAATTGCAGACATGCTTGATACAATGACGTAACCAAACAATTTAGTCAGAACCTGCATGGGCCACTACTAAAAATATGTCACGATCCGCTACCCAAATTGTTGGGCCGGGCCGAGTCATGTCCAGCCTACGCTAGAGATAAAGCGTAGTAAGCTGTTCTAAAGATAAACAATATATAATCAAAGTGTGCTAACAGTTCTATATGTCATATTGAGTCAGAATATATCCTAAACACAAAATTATCTCGTATATAAATATGTTCCGAATACAAAGCTAAGACATAAAACTGGTTACAGGTCCAGTATCAAAATACAGAGTCTAACAATATGACTACTCTCAAAAGTCCCGAGCAACTATAAAACTAGACGAGTTTTCCCGCAGGTACATCCTCGTAAGGTAAAGTCTGATACTCGATGGCAACTCCTTAATAGGAATCACATAGCAACTCATCCTCGGTAAGTATACCTACAACATTATCCTGTCATGACGGGAGCAAGTACTGATTCTAACAAACTTAATATACGAAGCATGAAATGAATTGAAGTATAATAAACAGGAATCATGGCATATCTTGATTTATCCAGTTTTTAGATTCATTTCATCATGGCAACTGTTTTAAAGTTTAAAACTGTAGCATGTACGTGATCGGTCAATAGGTAAAAATAGGATGTACAGTGGTACATATCAATTTTTTGAAGTGTACATACGTACACTTAACAACATCGGTGTATATCCATACACAAACGCGGGATCAGACATACGACAAAGTTGCATATAGAATGTAACAGTGCACGATAAATACATACGGAGAACGGGGGCATGATCACTTACTCTACTAACAGTTTCCCCATAACCCGTTTTATAACATGTGGGTGATACGAAAACAGTATAAAGCATGGTGGATACTGCGAGCAGTATATAAAGTATGTGAAACAAGGAGAAATATGACTTGCAGTTCAGGTATCAGTATTTAACATAGTTTTTACACAATTTATCATATGCAATAAATAAAGTATATGAAGCTATAGATATCCTGGTGTCTCGTCACTGTAAAAATGATACATAAACTTAGTTTTTAAACTAAGCTAAATACTAGGACATTTGTGGTGCGATACGACTTTCTGACTGATACCTAGCCAAATGATAACCTTAGCATAGGAGACCAATGTGGGATGACACAATACCTAAACCAACTCTCTAGGGCCTTTGTACTATGGTAGGGTGAAGTCCAATACTACAATATTCCAAAATCACACAATACATCGCAAGTCATAATTATTCAATAAATAAATCAGACTGTACACTGTGTTCCAACAATTTTTAAGTTAGAAAAAATGCTCAAATATATATGAAATAAAGTACCAAAATGATCCTTATTAATTATAGAAATTTATACTAATTTTTCTGGAATTTAAAAACCCTCACAGATATTTATTAAAAATCAGTAAACATAAGTACTCTGAAAATGAGTTCTGTTTTCCTATTTTTATAAAATGCCAAATTTACTTATTAAATCCTGGAAAAATTATATTAAATTAGCTAAATTAACATAGTATTTAAATACAGATTTTTCCATATTTTTACAGTAAATAAAATATATACAAAAATTCAAATACAAAAAGTTATCATTTCTGGAAAATAATTAATTAATTATTTAATATTTATCCACGTATACAAAATTGAACCGGAGTCCAGATACGGGACCCAAAGCCATGAATCAAGTCTAATATGACTCGTACAGGCCTTGAATGTATTTAGGCTCATTTGAATCCACAGAACCCATGCTAGGTCTGGACTCAAATGGCCATAATCAATCGAAATACAAAAATACATATATATATATAACATATAGAACAAATATTAAAGTACTTAAATAATATATATGTTGATGTAGTGAAATATACAAGTCATAAAATTATATAATAAAATAACTTGTAAATTTATACATAATAACATATAGAACAAAAATTAAATTAAATTAGAAGTATACACATATATAACAAATATGCATATATATATATATATATATATATATATATATATATATATATATATATATATATATATATATATATATATATATATATATATAAATTAAATTAAATTAAATTAGAAGTATACACATATATAACAAAAATTAAATTAAATTAGAAGTATACACATATTGGTAGAGTTCTCTTACAACAACAGCTACCAAGCCAGCATTGGTATGACCCCATTTGAAGCTCTCTATGGACGTCGTTGCCGTACACCACTTGCATGGGACGACATAGGAGAAAGAGTTCTACTGGGTCCAGAGATAGTGACTGACGCAGTAGAGAAGGTGAATGTAAGCTCAGGATTGCCCAAGACAGACAGAAGCATTGGGTTGATAGTAGTCGTCGACCAGTGGAGTTTGAAGAAGGAGATAGCATTTTTGTGAAGTTTTCTCCTACCAGAGGAACGATCAGTTTTGACGAAGCTGGGAAATTGAGGCCAGGTACATCAGGCCATTTGAAGTTTTAAGACGAGTTGAAAAAGTAGCGTACCGGTTAGCTCTACCAGCTAATCTTGAGAGTGTGCACAATGTCTTCTACGTATCATAGCTCATACGCTACATTCCGGATCCGAGTCACATTTTGGATAATTCAGAGCTGAAGATTGGACTCAACCTTCAGTGCCAGAGAAACCAGTAGCAAGCGTAGTCAGAGGTGAGAAGAAGATCAGAAAATTTGAGCCATCATATAACTCCTATTTCTTATCTTTTCGTTCTAAACTTGACTGATGCTGCTAAGTTAGCCTAGTTTTGCAAGCTATTTCTTTATCAAGCTTGATCATGACAGTATTTTATTGGGTGCACCCACTAATATATTGTCTAATCAGGACCGGTGCATGATGGTCTGATCAACCTCGTGTACTTTGGTTCGCTTTTGTATTTTTCTGCATGGATGATATCATAAATGAAATATGTCCCTAAACCGTCTCATCCACGACTGCCTTGGAAATTCTTATTGTTGGACCTGAGTTACGGGTGCAGTACTCGTACCAACTTGACCTGAGATAATTCCTACCCTACTCTTTAAATTTCGAGGATGAAATTTTCTAAGGAGGGAAGGTTGTGAAACCCGTAAAATTTTAGACCGCATTTTAAGTTTTAATTGTGTTGCTAAATAATTTTGCTAGAATAAAATTATATGTTATTTACGAGTTTATGAAAATTATTTTTTAAATTAAATAGGATTTTTTTATGTCAACCCAGACCCGAACCCGGTTCGAATCCAATTGAAACTTAAAATACTTTTTAAATTGAATTTTAGAATTTTAAAATATTAGTTATAATTATCAAAAGAAATTAAAGCTATTTTTACATTTGGACCAAAAATGACTTTATAAGCTTTTTAGTTGAAGCTTTTATATTTGGCCCAAACCTCAAATGATTTTAACCTTTAGTCCAAGAAACCATTTTTAGCCTTGGTTTTAAAACCATTCTTACTCAAAAAAAAAAAAGCCAAGCCCATGTATCTTAGGCCCAAAGCCATTTTTTTAACTCTTTAACGCCAATATCCCAAAACCATCCCTTGTGAACCCATTATCCATAAACCATTTAGGAACCATTAACCCATTTGCACTTTTGGAATAAATGTTAGCATTCATTCTAACATTCAGTAGCTTTCTATAAACCGAAGGAGTCTATTCCTTTTCAACCCGACCAAACCCGTCGACGGTCGGATTTTCTGCCGCCGCCGCCGCCGGCCGGCCATGATGGCGTGGCTCTCCGACTTCGTAACTTCTTCCCCCTCCTCCCTATTAAAGCCCCTCTACTCCAACCATCACCACTCCCATCTTCTTCTTCATCCCTAATTTCTCCTAGCCCTAACTCCGACCACCACTCGACTCCGGCGATCCGCCCCTGGCCGACCCTTCCCGCCGTTCCCGGGCCGCCCGACCCCCTTGCGCGCGTGACCGTCCCGTCCAGCTGTTGTCCAGAGTTTCCCTGTCTCCGGCGAGCTTCCGTGCACGACCCGTTGTCCGATCCTGAGCTTCGGTTACGTTTACGCAGCCGTACCCCGGCGAGGCGTGTCCCGAGTCCGAGGCAACCCTTCGAATTCCGTCGATTTGGGTAATTTCTGGATAATCACAGTAGTTTGTCCCTCCCAAAGTGTCTGTGATGATAAATTGGTCCCCGAACTCTCTACGGGAATTCGGAATTTTGCTACGTTATGGTTTTCGGGAATTTCGGAACCATTCTTGGCTTATGTTCTGTGGTTTTTTCTATGTTCTGATCATTTCGGGTTTTCCTGAGAACTATTCGGAATTATTCTGATGGTTTGGATAATTATTTGTTGGTGTCGAAATTTAGAGAAACTTTCGGAAAAGTTTCTGTTGCGGTTTTGAATTTGGATTTCCCGAATTAAGTTGGTAGTATTGGTTCTGAGATTTATTTGGTTTCTTATATATGTTGGTTGGAAATTTTTAGTTCTGTTGAGTTTTGGTTTTCTTCCGAAGTTCATTTCGGGTTTCCGAATAATATTTCGGGAAGGTTCTGTGGACTGGGATTGTGATATTATTATGTAAATTATGGTTGGGATTTATAAATGGTGATTATGGCACACTTTCCAGTTTTTGGGTTGACCGAAAATAGAGAAAGTGCTGCCGGATTTTTCTATAAAATTTAATTATGTAATTTTAAAATGGTTTTTCGGAAAAGAATATTATTTTGTATTTTTGGGCGACGACCGTATTGGTCAATGGGCCCTGGCTAAGTGCAGACGAAACCGGTTTCGCCCGGACGTTGAGGCATTAGCCTATATGACGATTGGACCAATATCTGAGACTCACTATTAAATTTATTTTAACTATTAGTTTTATTTATAATTAAATTGTAGGAAAGATTTCAGGACTAACCCAAGTTTATTTCTTATTTAAATTCATTGGTCTGTAAGGGCATAAGCCCATTTATTTTCTGCAAATTTGTAATATTTAGTAATGTGGATATGATTTTCTGGTGGATGTTCGAAAGCGTAAATTTAGGAATACTGATAATAATTATAATATTTTAGAAATTCATGTTATTCTCATTTAAAGAAAAATGTATTTTTATAGATAATTATAAATACCAAGTTTTTTCGAATAAACTGATAAATACAAGTTTTTCCAAAATTAAATATAAATTGATGTTTCATAATTACAACGCACCGATAATCGCGTTTTGTTCGTGTTAACTAAATAAATATTAAAATTGATTAGGACAAAACTTAGAGATTGTAACTAGCATAGTTAGCATGGCGATTTTGGAATCTGAGATGAACTTCTCGACTGTAGGATTTCGAGGACGAGGCTAATTTCAATCCCGAAGTCTCAACCCTTCAAGTCCAGTCCAATTTGAGGCAAGTACATTTTGTGTTAGTTTACAATTATTTAGTAATCGTTTTAATGCAAGTTTAAACCACGATGCAACACGAAACTCTCTCTGAGAGCACTGACTGTAACTACTGTAACTACTGTAACTGTTTGGGGACTGAGAGAGTAGTGTAATGAGTATGACCACATCCAAATTAGTATAACAACTGTGCGAGCTTACCCCTCTTACACACGGGGATAAACCATATCTTTCACTTTACAACCCAATCCGGTCATATTTTATTGCCTATTCACATCACAATATTTTAACTGCTGAAAAATATTTATTTCAAATTGTTTAAAAGTGCATGATTTTATTATTATTTCAATTATCAAATTAGCATGAATTTTACTTTGCTCACTCCTGACTGGAGACCCAACATTTTTAGGTAACACTGATGAGACTTTGTTCCGCAATATTTTCCGAGGTCCCAACTAGAGGACGATGATTTCGAGACTGATGAGCTGTTTGCCTAGAGTTTTTTTTCTTCATAATGTATGTAGAAAATGGATTTAAGTTGTATCTTTCATTTCATTGTAAAAGTTTTTAAATTCGGAATAATAAATTATGGCAATTATTGTGTTGTTGATATTACCTGCAAATGGATACAGCTTACTGTCGCCGTCTCAACAACGGTGCAGGCTGGGCATGATCCGATTCGACCCAAGTAATTGGGACTGAATCGTGACATGTTTTTAGTGGTGGCCCATGCAGGTCACCTCAACAACTTAGGAGAACCAACTTAGAAACAATTAGAACACTAGAACATCAAATTGCCACAACATAGGACCGATATATATATGTTAAATATTTTGTTTAATTATAAACTGGTAGGCTACCTTGCTTATGTGTGCATCCTAAATCTTTCAGAGAATGGCCATTGACAAGACCAATTCTGCTGGCGATGGGGTGTCATCTCCGGATCATACCCCATCTCCTCAACCAAGTCCAGGGTTTATTCCCTCGCAGCTGATTGACCGTCCCTATAATGCATCCAGTAAAGTTTTCACTACACTGGCGATTCCTACAACTGAGTTGCATTTTCTTGGTGAAGTACCCATTCTTGTTGCTCCACCAGTACCAGCAAACACCTCCCAAATGGTTGCCCTATTTCAAGAAATCCTGGAGTTCCAGAAGGCTCAAGCTGAAGTCCAGCAGGAACAGATGAATATCACGAGATAAGTCATGAAGAACGTCAATGATGTAGCCTTAGCTATCTTAAACCAAGTTGGAGCGAAACCTCGTCCTAGGAGGGATACCCCTGAATCTAGAAGATATTTGAGCCCTATCCGGCAGTTATATCGTAAGAAGCTATTGGTTTGTGACTACTGTAAAAGGCTTGGTCACCAAGCCAATATTTGTCGTAAGAGATTAGGGAAATGTTTGGCATGTGGATCTGCTGAACATCGGGTAAAGAACTGCCCCTTATCTTTCCATCAAACCAGAGCACATATCCCAGCAACACCTGTTAGGCCACAACCTAGGGACTCTCTTCCTATCCAGCAGACCTTGCCTCCTACAATAAGGCATGATGCAGACTCGAGGTTCATAGAAGATGAAGCAGTTGGAGAATGCTCATGCAAGAGCCAGAACCATGAAGAGTAGTACCTAGGACTGCTGAATAGCATTATCTATTGTTATAAGAAGTTGTAACAAGATGTCCTTAGATCAATCATGAAAGTTTTTGCTGTAATTCTCCACATGAATAAAATTCTTAGTTACACCTTTATGGTAGATGTCTTCCCTAATAGTCTTTCCGGATTACCCCCAGATCGAGACATAGAGTTCACCATTAACCTAGTCCCCGGCTCTCCCCCTATCTCTAAGGGATGCTACAGACTCAACCCGAAGGAGGCCAAGGAGATGAAGGACCAGATCAATGAACTGAAGGCTCTGGGATTCATTCGAGATGGAGCTTCATCCTGGGGAGCACCTGTCTTGTTTGTGTCCAAGAAGGACGAAACAGTACGGATGTGCATCGACTACCGGACGCTGAACAATATCACCATCAAGAACAAGTACCCTCTGCCCCGGATCGATGACCTATTTGATCAATTGAGCGGAGCCAAGGTATTTTCAAAGATTGATCTTAGATCTGGCTACCATCAGATCAAGGTCAGGAAGGAAGATATTCCCAAGACGGCATTCAACACCAAGTATGGGCAGTTTGAATTCTTGGTCATACCGTTTGGACTGACGAATGCTCCTGCGGTGTTCATGAACCTTATGAACAAGGTTTTCCATGAATACCTAGATCAAATTGTCGTTGTCTTTATCGATGACATTCTGATCTATTCAAAGACGGAAGAGGAGCACGAAGAGCACCTCAGGAAAGTTCTGGAAACTTTGAGGAAGGAGAAGCTGTATGGTAAGCTTTCCAAATGTAAATTCTTTCTAGACAAGGTGGATTTTCTTGGCCATGTTGTCACAGGAGAAGGAATTTCGGTGGATCCGAAGAAGATAGCCGTTGTTGAGAAGTGGTCTACCCCAAGCTCAGTTGCTGAAATCAGGAGTTTCTTGGGCTTGGCTGGCTACTACCGGAAGTTCGTGAAGGATTTTGCCAGAATTACTGAGCCGATGACGAAGCTCACTCTGAAGAATGAAGAGTTCATCTGGACAGAAGATTGCCATGCATCATTTGAGGAGCTGAAGAAGAGACTTACCACTGCACCAATCCTTGCGCTACCCGCAGAAACTGGTGGTTTCTCAATCTACAGTGATGCCTCAGGTGAAGGACTGGGTTGCGTTCTTCAACAACATGGAAAAGTGATTGCGTATGCATCTAGGCAATTACGGACTCATGAGAAGAACTATCCCACACATGATCTGGAGCTTGCGGCAGTCATCTTTGCTTTGAAGCTATGGAAGCATTATCTATATGGAGAGAGAGTGGAAATATATACAGACCACAAAAGTCTGAAGTATATTTTTACTCAGAAGGAGCTGAACATGAGGCAAAGAAGATGGCTGGAGCTGATGAAGGATCTTGACATCGATCTACAGTACCACCCGGGTAAGGCTAATGTGGTCGCAGATGCACTTAGTCGATACCCTATGGTGATATTTTTGACCAAGGAGCGGCACCTGCTAGAGGACATCGAGAAGCTTGGACTGGAGATTATACTGCCTGGAAGGAAGGAGCTAGATGCTGATTCATTGTTGATGAAGTTACAAGTGAGCTCGATTCTGATGGATAAAATCAAGGAGACGCAGTTTCAAGACGAGACACTTTACAAACTTAGAGATCAAGTGTTGGCAGGAACACTTGTTGGTTTCTCAATCGCCAGCGATGGAGCACTGAAGAATGGTATGAGGCTCTGCGTAGCATTTGGCGAACTGAGGAACGAGCTGATGAAAGAAGCACACCAGTCGCAACATTCCATACATCCTGGAGCTAACAAGATGTATTGGAATATGCGTACCATTGTTTGGTGGTTTGGAATGAAGAAAGACGTGGCCAGGTATGTTGCTAGATGTTTAATTTGTCAACAAATGAAGGCTAGCAGACAGAGACCCGCAGGACTTCTACAGCCACTGGACATTCCGGAGTAGAAGTGGGAGCACATCACAATGGACTTCGTGTCAGGACTGCCTCGTTCCCAAGGAGGGAAGGACGCCATTTGGGTTATAATGGACCGACTGACCAAGTCAGCTCACTTTATCCCCTTCAAAGTTGGTTTATCCACCGAGAAGTTGACGGCACTATATATGCGACATATCTACCGGATTCATGGAGTACCAGTAAGCATTGTATCTGACCGAGACACTCATTTTACCTCTCTCTTGGAAAAGTTTGCATGACAGCCTGGGGACACAATTGAAGTTCAGCACTGCCTATCACTCCCAGACAGATGGACAATCAGAGAGGACAATCCAGACGCCTGAAGACATGCCAAAATTTTACGTCTTAGAGTTTGGAGGGTCTTGGAAAGATCATTTGCACTTGGTAGAGTTCTCTTACAACAACAGCTACCAAGTCGGCATTGGTATGACCCCATTTTAAGCTCTCTATGGACGTCGTTGTCGTACACCACTTGCATGGGATGACGTAGAAGAAAGAGTACTGCTGGGTCCAGAGATGGTGACTGACGCAGTAGAGAAGGTGAATGTAAGCTCAGGATTGCCCAAGGCAGACAGAAGCATTGGGTTGATAGTAGTCGTCGACCAGTGGAGTTTGAAGAAGGAGATAGCGTTTTTGTGAAGTTTTCTCCTACCAGAGGAACGATCAGTTTTGACGGAGCTGGAAAATTGAGGCCAGGTACATCAGGCCATTTGAAGTTTTAAGACGAGTTGGAAAAGTAGCGTACCGGTTAGCTCTACCAGCTAATCTTGAGAGTGTGCACAACGTCTTCTACGTATCACAGCTCAGACGCTACATTCCGGATCCGAGTCACATTTTGGATAATTCAGAGCTGAAGATTGGACTCAACCTTTCAGTACCAGAGAAACCAGTAGCAAGCGTAGTCAGAGGTGAGAAGAAGATCAAAAAATTTGAGCCATCACATAACTCCTATTTCTTATCTTTTCGTTCTAAACTTGACTGATGCTGCTAAGTTAGCCTAGTTTTGCAAGCTATTTCTTTATGAAGCTTGATCATGACAGTATTTTATTGGGTGCACCCACTAATATATTGTCTAATCAGGACCGATGCATGATGGTCTGATCAACCTCGTGTACTTTGGTTCGCTTTTGTATTTTTCTGCATGGATGATATCATAAATGAAACTTGTCCCTAAACCGTCTCATCCACGACTGCCTTGGAAATTCTTATTGTTGGACCTGAGTTACGGGTGCAGTACTCGTACCAACTTGACCTAAGATAATTTCTACCCTACTCTTTAAATTTCGAGGACGAAATTTTCTAAGGAGGGAAGGTTGTGAAACCCGTGAAATTTTAGACCGCATTTTAAATTTTAATTGTGTTGCTAAATAATTTTGCTAGAATAAAATTATATGTTATTTACGAGTTTATGAAAATTGTTTTTTAAATTAAATAAGGATTTTTTATGTCAACCCAGACCCGAACCCGGTTCGAATCCAATTGAAACTTAAAATATTTTTTAAATTGAATTTTAGAATTTTAAAATATTAGTTATAATTTTCTAAAGAAATTAAAGCTATTTTTACATTTGGACCAAAAATGACTTTATAAGCTTTTTAGTTGAAGCTTTTATATTTGGCCCAAACCTCAAATGACTTTAACCTTTAGTCCAAGAAACCATTTTTAGCCTTGGTTTTAAAACCATTCTTACTCAAAAAAAACCAAGCCCATGTATCTTAGGCCCAAAGCCATTTTTTTAACTCTTTAAAGCCAATAGCCCAAAACCATCCTTTGTGAACCCATTATCCATAAACCATTTAGGAACCATTAACCCATTTGCACTTTTGGAATGAATGTTAGCATTCATTCTAACATTCAGTAGCTTTCTATAAACCGAAGGAGTCCATTCCTTTCAAACCCGACCAAACCCGTCGACGGTCGGATTTTCCGCCGCCGCCACCGCCGGCCGGCCATGATGGCGTGGCTCTCCGACTTCGTAACTTCTTCCCCCTCCTCCCTATAAAAGCCCCTCTACTCCAACCATCACCACTCCCATCTTCTTCTTCATCCCCAATTTCTCCTAGCCCTAACTCCGACCACCACCCGACTCCGGCGATCCGCCCCTGGGGCCGACCCCTCCAGCCGACGCACCCCCTCCCGAGGCCGATCCCGACGCCGGCGCCACCGTCGCCCGCCGTTCCCGGGCCGCCCGACCCCCTTGCGCGCGTGACCGGCCCGTCCAGCTGTTGTCCAGAGTTTCCCTGTCTCCGGCGAGCTTCCGTGCGCGACCCGTTGTCCGATCCCGAGCTTCGGTTACGTTTACGCAGGCGTACCCCGGCGAGGCGTGTCCCGAGTCCGAGGCAACCCTTCGGATTCCGTCGATTTGGGTAATTTCTGGATAATCACAGTAGTTCGTCCCTCCCAACGTGTCTGTGATGATAAATTGGTCCCCGAACTCTCTACGGAAATTCGGAATTTTGCTACGTTATGGTTACCGGGAATTTCGGAACCATTCTTGGCTTATGTTCTGTGGTTTTTTCTATGTTCTGATCATTTCGGGTTTTCCCGAGAACTATTCGGAATTATTCTGATGGTTTGGATAATTATTTGCTGGTGTCGAAATTTAGAGAAACTTTCGGAAAAGTTTCTGTTGCGGTTTTGAATTTGGATTTCCCGAATTAAGTTGGTAGTATTGGTTCTGAGATTTATTTGGTTTCTTATATATGTTGGTTGGAAATTTTTAGTTCTGTTGAGTTTTGGTTTTCTTCCGAAGTTCATTTCGGGTTTCCGAATAATATTTCGGGAAGGTTCTGTGGACTGGGATTGTGATATTATTATGTAAATTATGGTTGGGATTTATAAATGGTGATTATGGCACACTTCCCAGTTTTTGGGTTGACCGAAAATAGAGGAAGTGCTGCCGGATTTTTCTATAAAATTTAATTATATAATTTTAAAATGATTTTTTCGGAAAAGAATATTATTTTGGATTTTTGGGCGACGACCGTATTGGTCAATGGGCCCTGGCTAAGTGCAAACGAAACCGGTTTCGTCCGGACGTTGAGGCATTAGCCTATATGACGATTGGACCAATATCTGAGACTCACTATTAAATTTATTTTAATTATTAGTTTTATTTATAATTAAATTGTAGGAAAGATTTCAGGATTAACCCAAGTTTATTTCTTATTTAAATTCATTGGTCTGTAAGGGCATAAGCCCATTTATTTTTTGCAAATTTGTAATATTTAGTAATGTTGATATGATTTTCTGGTGGATGTTCGAAAGCGTAAATTTAGGAATACTGATAATAATTATAATATTTTAGAAATTCATGTTATTCTCATTTAAAGAAAAATGTATTTTTATAGATAATTATAAATACCAAGTTTTTTCGAATAAACTGATAAATACAAGTTTTTCCGAAATTAAATATAAATTGATGTTTCATAATTACAACGCACCGATAATCGCGTTTTGTTCGTGTTAACTAAATAAAGATTAAAATTGATTAGGACAAAACTTAGAGATTGCAACTAGCATAGTTAGCATGGCGATTTTGGAATCTAAGATGAACTTCTCGACTGTAGGATTTCGAGGACGAGGCTAATTTCAATCCCGAAGTCTTAACCCTTCAAGTCCAGTCCAATTTGAGGCAAGTACATTTTGTGTTAGTTTACAATTATTTAGTAATCGTTTTAATGCAAGTTTAAACCACGATGCAACACGGAACTCTCTCTGAGAGCACTGACTGTAACTACTGTAACTACTTTAACTGTTTGGGGACTGGGGGAGTAGTGTAATGAGTATGACCACATCCAAATTAGTTTAACAACTGTGCGAGCTTACCCCTCTTACACACGGAGATAAGCCATATCTTTCACTGTACAACCCAATCCGGTCATATTTCATTGCCTATTCACATCACAATGTTTTAACTGCTGAAAAATGTTTATTTCAAATTGTTTAAAAGTGCATGATTCTGTTATTATTTCAATTGTCAAATTAGCATGAATTGTACTTTGCTCACTCCTGACTGGAGACCCAACATTTTTAGGTAACACTGTTGAGGCTTTGTTCCGCGATATTTCTCGAGGTCCCAACTAGGGGACGATGTTTTCGAGACTGATGAGCTGTTTGCCTAGAGTTTTTTTTTCTTCATGATGTGTAGAAAATGGATTTAAGTTGTATCTTTCATTTCATTGTAAAAGTTTTTAAATTCGGAATAATAAATTGTGGCACTTATTGTGTTGTTGATATTACCTGCAAATGGATACAGCTTACTGCCGCCGTCTCAACAACGGTGCAGGCTGGGCATGATCCGATTTGACCCAAGTAATTGGGACCGGGTCGTGACAGACGGTCGGAGTGGTGAATGGGGTTAGGGTTTCGGGTCAGGGGCTATTTATAGGGTCGGGCTGGTCTTAGATTAGGGTTTCGGCCATTAGTTTATGAATTAGGGTTAGGGTTTTGGTCGGGGTCGGCGGAGTTAGGGTTTAGGCGAAGGCGGTAGTCAGAGGAGTTTGCAAACCCCCCCCATTCGATATTACAATTAGCCCCCACCGTCATAGTTATGTGTAAAACCCTAATTGCATAATACAACCCCCCTCCCCCCTCCACCCCCCCCCCCCCCCCCCCCCCCCCCCCGCACTGCTTTGTACAAATAAAATTTACACAGACAATTAGAATATTACAAGCTGTATTTAAAACATTTAAATATTTGCAAAAAGTAATTAAAATAATTTAATAAATTGCAAACTGATATAAAAACAATTCAAATAATTGCAAATTAATATTTTGGCTTTAAAAATTATTTAAAAATCCTAGAAAATTTCTAATAATTATAATAATTTATTTTAAGGATATAAATGCTATTTAAATTTATAAATTCTTATTTAAAAAATATTTAAAAATATATAGGGGCTTACATTATGTATATATCGATGACATATAAAAGTCATCTTTTCTAATTAAAGATGATACATAAAAGTCATCTTTTATAATTAAAGATGACATGCGTTGAGTTGTCATTGTTGTCTCATGATAGAAGTCATCTTTTGGAAATAACGGTGACATATAAAAGTCATCTTTTCTAAATAAAGATGATACATACAAGTCATCTTTTATAAATAAAGATGACGTTCTTTAAGTTGTCATTGGTTACTAATATTAAAGATGACCCCTTCATAGATGACGGCCAAACAAATGTCATCAATTAGCATATTTAGCCGTCATTGTTATCCATTTTTGTAGTAGTGACCCCAAGGATCTACAATCACCTTTACTCGATGACTCGTACTCGGAGGACTGCAGCACGGGGTATCGAGTGGGTTCTTCTTTATCTCTCATTCCAGTACTTCGTACTTTGTTTTGTGTTGTTTAGCGATGGATATGTGTTAGTCCTTGTTTATCGGTTTTTGTTTCCTCGATCAATCTTTGGACGACGTGTGTGTGTATATTCTGGAACTGCAGCTAGTTGTACATTTAGGTACATTTTATATATACATCTGATGTATCTTTTGACATGTTAGCTTTCACAATTACGTATGTATTTGTGCTTCTGATGCCTTATCTATCACATATATGATTTACTCTATTGCTTCTTGTGTTGGTTGGATTGAATTAGGTTTTGTCTGACCTTAGGAGCTGTCAGTGGCATGATAGGGTCCTCCTACTTGTCTTCTAGACAGCCGTGATCTCCATAATGTTCAGGATTACCTCATACGGTATAACTAGCCTTTCGTCCCAGCCCACCGCGTTTCGGCATGCCAACCGTATTCGTGGTCTCGCATGCAATTCTCTTCGCAAGCCACACCTTTGTTGCACTAAATCCTTGACTTTTTATGAAAGTGCCGTTGGTGTGAAAATAGGCTAAAGCCTAACTTACATAACTGTCCATGAGCCCTCACAAACCATGGCCCCTACAAAATACAAACAACTAACAAACTGTCAGATGATGGAGACGGCCGCGACTTGGATTCCCGTCCCCGACGCGGGACCGGTCCGGACAAGCGCGGGAGAATCCGCTGCTTTGTCGCCGAGCGCGTGGCTCGTAGCCTGGCCGACCACATCATGAAACGGTCTTCGATCCTGGTTGGCTCTTGTTGATTAGATTGATG
This sequence comes from Iris pallida, assembly GCA_029216955.1. Classification (NCBI taxonomy): domain Eukaryota; kingdom Viridiplantae; phylum Streptophyta; class Magnoliopsida; order Asparagales; family Iridaceae; genus Iris; species Iris pallida. The sequence continues at coordinate 2,242,970 of JANAVB010012196.1, forward strand.
TGGCGTTTCCACAAGAGACTTCACTCGGAAGTTGTACATTCGACGTTAACGGTTAGGAATGTGCGGAAATTTCCAAACTGTCAGTTGATGGAGACGGCAAATTAACGGTCTTCGTTCCAGCTTCAGGACATGGATTAATCGTTTGGGAGTAGTATTGAATAACCTATGGATCGTGACTAGGTATATTAATGCAATTGTTTACGTAAGTATAATGACAATCTCCATCTCATTTTCATACGACAGTTGTAGAGAGAGTTTACCTCAGAAAAAAAAAAAAAAAAAAAAAACAGTTGTAGTGAGAGTACAACATGTTTGTGGTACAAGATGTGATGTGTGACCTGATCATCTCTCCATATCTCCATAGGTCACATGATAAAAATGAATAGAGTAATGCTATTGATTCCTTAATAGTATCGTTTCAAATCATATTTTCTTATTCAACAACTGACGTGATATATTAAATAGTATCATATTAGTATTTTAATTATACTATTTATCATCCAAATTTTTGATAGAATAGCTGATATAATAAATTTTAATCGAAAAAAATATTAGTATTAATGATAATTTTAATATTAGTGTTAATTTTAATGTTTATTTTAATTTTTAAATTTATCATGCCAGTTGTTATGTCAAATGGCAGGTCAGCTGACACATAAGGAGGAACAGTTTGAAAGAATTAATAGCATTTGAATTATTCAAATGAATATATCTACAACTCTTGTTTTAGAATATGTAAATATAATAATAACCATCAACCCCAGTGTTGTTACAGCTTCAGAGTTCTCTTTAACATGGTATTAGAACATTAATCTATTTCATTTTAAGCAGGTCTTAAAGAGTAATACTGCTACGAGGACACACTTTTCTTGACATACTCTATAACCACACTGATATGGCAATACATTATTGGATGTCAAGTAAAGTCTTAAAAGAGGTAATAATTGACATCAAATAATGCACCATCATATTAGTGTAGCTATGAAGTGTGTCAAAAAAAGTGTCCCTATAACATTATTAGGTTTTAAAAATAACTTATTATACTAGTTTGTGTATAATTAATATAAATATGATTGTCCTTAGACTCTCACCATAACTCCAGTAGCAGTAACTTTTATTTGTTGTTTCAACAAGAAACTCCAAAACAAATTAGTCCAAAACAAAAACAAATATAAGAAAAATACAAAACGAAACAAAACTTGTTGGAATTGTTAAGACCATTGTTGCTTAAAGTGATCTTTTGATCATGTATATCGATCACCGCGATGAGCCAACAAGTTCAAAAAAATGAGCCTACTAGAACACTTGTTTGATGATGTTGCACCAATAAACTGCAGTCCATTGTTCAGCATATTGGAGAATCTTCTGAGACCGTCTCGATAGTTACAGGATGGATTAGTTCATGGCTAGAGAGAAGTTAGCATGATTATTTTTTAGGTTATTTAGTTTCAGGGTCTCACATATATATATGAATATAATTGTTTGAATTTTGAAATTGACCGAATTTGGATATCAAAATCATAGCTCATTAGCCTACGTGAACAGTGATTTCGAAAACCAAACTCTAACATCGGTCAATTTCGAAATCCAAACCCTAATATCCATGTATATGTCATGAGACCCTAAAACTAAATATTCTTTATTGAACCTCCGACATCTAGTTACCACGTGGAAAAAATTACCACCTTGTTACGTATTTTATTATCATTAACTTTATTATTTTGAAATATACAAAAAGAAAAAAACCACTAATTTGCAACTAATATTTAACTTCGAATAGGATGAACTCGAACAACTGTAATATTAATTTCCGAAATCCATCTTATATAGAAATAATATAAAAAAAAGATGAGTTTTGGCAATTTAAATTCAAAATACAACGATTACGGTTATACACCAAGGAGCTTTGGGCAAATTTATTGAGGCCTTTGGTCGTAGCCGAGGTTTCCAGTACAAAACCTATGGCCTCCTTTGGTTCACAGAAAGAAAAGGAAAGAAAATCAAATCAAATCTTTGCTTATTCCATGGACAGAAAAAAAAAATTTATAACTTTTATAATAAAAAAAATTGGTGTTTGGAAATGCCAGTAATATGTAGTCATAATACATCTTTGAGCAGGAATAATTTTATCTTAATTTTTTGTAATAAATGCAGAAAAAATTAGCTGCAGTTGCTAATGGCTACCGCATGTCAAATTAAGAACTAATTTTATGTGCATGGAGTCAGGGTCGGTCCTAACCCAGGACATATCGGACACCATCCATGACCTTTGAGGGACACCAGAAGAAATTAGTTTTCATTTACATCTCTTATGTAATATTTGATAGTATTTTAATCATTAGCACTCACACAATTTGATAAAATGGCTCACTTGGCAATTAGTTTTCATTTACAGCTCTTACGTACAGCAACATGATTTCAAAACTTAGTGGTAGTGTTCTTTTTATAAATTTTTTAATTTTTGTTTAATTATTTTTTAAATGAGGGACTATACTTTAATTTTATAGTGTAAATATGAATATTAACATGTATGAAATAAAACATTTTATTATTATATTTTTCTACTACGTTATGTTGGAGGGTCAAATTATGTTGGACTTGGTTCGGTTCCATATCTGTATTATTTTTCACATGACCTACAAGTACTTGACCTTTATTAATATAATAATGCTAGACAAAAGTAACTATTCTAATATTTTCTAGATATTATTTCCTACGAATTAAATTTTTAAAAAATGATTTTCCCATAGCACACACCATTTCCATGGTCAAAATACTTGCCACACCGATATTTAAAATGAATCTAGAAGAAGAGAGAGACCTGTTCCATGCAACTATAGTTTAAGCAACCGCTAACAGACTAACAGTACGTACCAACTGACAGAATGTACGTATTGTAATGGCAAAGACACAGTCAGTGAGTCCACGAGCTTCTTCCATGACTCTCGTGTCCTTTCCCCACACGTCCAACGGAACAGCGTTCCTCCTCCTTCCCCGTCGCCATCACTCCCTCCCTCTGCCAGCTCTCGATTCTTTGTCGTCGTCCCCCTCGCCCATCCGCATGCACATATATATATATATATATATATATATATCAACACAGAGCTTTGAGTTGAGTCCATCCTTCCCAAGTTGACAAGAAGAACGTCGAAGGATGAAGAAGAGGTTCTCCAGCTTGGTGTCGTCGTTCAACGCCGCCAGCTGCATGTCGAAGGAGGACATCTCGTCGTCCGCCGCTAACCCGAAGGAGACGGACGTCGACTACCAGGCCGGGCAGCCGAAGCGGGCTAGGAGGAGGCGGGGGAGGACGCAGGCGGCGGTCGTGGCGGCTTCCGGGTGCAGGTGCGTGGGGAAGGGGAGGAGGACCAGGAGGTCCGTGCCGGAGATCGACGCAGGGGAGGACGACATGTCGAGGGCTAGGGAGACGCCGGCGTATCTGTGGAAGGAGGGGGAGAAGTGGGAGGTCTCGGCGTGCTCGGAGGAGCTGGGGAGGAGGAAGATTGAGGAGGACGAAGACGAGGACGAAGACGAAGATCAAGACAACGTTCCGTTGACTATTGACTTGACAAAAACAAGGTGAGATGGTTGTATGAAAAACTCTCGAGTAGAAATCTACTATTTATTTATTTTTACAAAGAACTTTTCGAAAATTTTGCACAAAAGTCAAATTCAAAAAAAAAAAAAAACAGAAGTTTCCAAAAGCAACCAATATGAGTATAGAAATATTTTGAAATGAATATTTTTTATATGAAAGAATGGAGTAATATAAGTAATAACTATGTAGCCATAAGAACAAAGATTTCAAACAATATAGCACTACATAGTTATTGTCTTGTTGTTGGGTTGATGAAGATCACTAGATTCGACATTTTTCGTCAATCTGTGCTTCCAAGAACCAGAAAATTCGAAAAACTTCAATAATGCTCAAGATTGTCAACTCCTTCTCTCGAACATAGCACGAAGAATGCACCCTTCGTTGCTGTTGCGGCTACTGCTGCACTCTTTCCTTCTTCTCTTGTGTCTTGTATCTATCACTGAGTGCAAAATCATAGACTATTTATAGGGGAGATAGCCCCCTGGCAACCATAACCAGGAACTGTCCCAGCAGCAGAAGCAGTCATGCAGAACCGCGACCCTGGGGAACTGCAGACACCGCGAATCCGTAGAACCGCAAACAATGAGACCTCCCGGAGCAATACGAAGTGTGAAGTGCGTCATTAAACGTCACTTTGCACTCTTTGTCTAAGTAGCTAAGCCCCTTTGGCTTAACTTCAAAGAAAATCCCCCTTGGAAATAGTGAAAAAAATAAATATTTCTTGTAAAATTTGAACATTGTCCACTAAAATCTCAGAACATACCAATCACTTGAACCAACTCATCTCATGTGTATATGTTAATAAATGATAGCTCAAATATTGGAATATACTAGAATTTGTCGCATTATGGAATGGTCGGATGTTATTCACTAGTAACCAATTTAAATAAATTCCAACAATAATAACTAGTGATAAATTGAAGATAAGCATCTGAGAAACATAAATTTATAGGTATGGAATATGTGGGGGAAAAAATTATAGCTTGGATACTTTTAGCTTTAAGTCAATAAATATTAAAAAAAAAACATTTAAGTACTAATAGAGTATTAGTTTCTTCTAAATATAAAAAGAATATTATGAATACAACTACTGTCTATATATCCTTCAAAATCCTTCTCTTCAACGTAGAAAGACGATCGAGCTCTTCAGTGACTCATTAGTCATAATTCCAAAAAGAAATTAAAATTAGTAACCTTCAATTGATTCGAAAAACCTTGGATTTAAAGTATTCACAAACTACAATTGATTGGGGAAAAATTACTTAACAATTCAAAGAGTGCTGAACAATGTTTGCTCAAGAATGTACTCTTCTTCTAAACAAACCCTAACTCTCTTTTTTCCAACATCAGAAGAAACATGGTTGTTCACCAACGCAGGAGCATGATCAGGTCAAGATCGGCAATCAGCACCTCCTCCCGCGACAGCAGCTGCTGCTCGAGCGAGGACGACGAAGAATACTACGGGACGGAGGACGGAGCCGAGGAGGAGGAGGACGACAACGAGAACGACCAAGATGACGATGGCGGATCGGACGACGACAGCAACACTTTGCTCTCCGGTCTTAGCCTCGCCAGCACAGCCAACTCTTCCAGCATCGCGTCTGCATCGGCGGTGGGGATGCTGAAGAAGCTAGCGCCGCGTGCCGCCGCCGGCAGCGGCGACGAAGGGAGGGTGCAGCAGGAGAGCTTCGCGGTGGTGAAGAAGTCGGAGGACCCGAGGGGGGACTTCCGGAGGTCGATGGCGGAGATGGTGGCGGAGAAGGGGATATACGAAGCCGCGGACCTGGAGCAGCTGCTGCACTGCTTCCTGTCGCTGAACTCCCGCCACCACCACCGGGCGATAGTGTCGGCGTTCGCGGACATTTGGCAGACCCTCTTCCCTGACAACTCTCCAAATTTCAGCTACAAGCACTAAAATGTCTTCGTTTTGCTTGGTATATGTATCTATATAATGTTTATTCTTCGAGTTTCTTTTATTTAACTAGTAGATATTAGGGTTCTTGAACTAATAATAAGTAGCCGAAATTTGGCTTAATAAGTTTTCTTATCATTATAATATGACAGTTAAGAGAGTTTTTTTTTCTTGTTTTTTGAGTAAATGCTGGAAATTCCTTCTGACTTCCATAAATCATTAATTGATAAAACAAATTTTCAAGTAGAAGTCTCCCCAACAAGAACAAAAAAGTACATAATACACATTCGAAAATACTTTATGTACCTCCAAAACCACATCCCTCTATATCCTTCCGCCACGTGACCCTCTCCTATTCGCTCATGTCTTCCCCCAACTCCCTCCTCCCCTTTTGCTTCGGTCAATAAGGGAGTGCGGGGTCTGCTATCCACAAAATAGTGTTCCCAAACTTGTTCCCTTTAGCATGATCTCAATTCTTACGCATGTCCACCTCTTCAGACTTTATCTTGTCTTTAATGCAACCCTCAAATTGCGCACATGGATTTTGTCGATTCAAGGTACAATGATCGATTCTCGTTTTCATCTCGATTCAAGGTACAGATTTTATCCAATTTAAAATTTATTCTACTTGAAGCTAGGTTGTGACCAACAATATATGAGTGTATATGTGTAAATAAGACAAGTATTAGAAGCAGCAAAGTTTAGAGAGCAAACTCAAACACCGAGATTTTATCATCCCTCTGAGAGAACTAGTCCAGGTCCGAGAACTCTTACTCGTAGTTGAATCCATTATAGTCACAATAGTGAAACACAAGCTTTGACTCCGAAGTACTTACAACTCCTTACACCTTGTGCTTTGACCGAAGGGCACAACGATTTCACTTCTTGTGCTTTGATCCGAAAAGCACGACGACTTCTAGATAGAGAAAAATTATCTTGAGCCAAGCACTTTACAACTCTTTCGGACTTCTAACCGAGATCGCACTTGGAACTAGAAGGTTGAGTAGTTGTTCTTAGAGAGAAAGATTAAAGCTCTTGAGTATCACTCACTATAGGATAAGAAAGATGAAAGGAGAGGAGTGAGTAAGAATGTGAAAATACATGTCTATTTTTATAGAATTTTTGTGGACAGAGTTCAGCCAGAATTCGGTGCTATATTTGAATTTATTTTCGAACGTTGGGATCCACAATATCAGGGATTTCACAACTATTTGGAATATCCAAATATCCCAAGACCGAGTTTGGTCCGAATTAAGCCAGAATTCGGTCTGAGTTTGGTGGACATGAAAGGTAAGATTTTGTCACGACCCGCACCCACTGTGAGGGTACGAGAACGTAACAACGCCCAGCCTACGCCGCAGTGTCGGCGGTAGAACGCTGTCCTAGGTCAACATACATCTAACAATATCTATCTAAACAGTTTATACTCCCCGAAATGGGGGTGACATGGCAGTAAAACTCAATCACAACTAAGGAAGAGATAGCACGATATGAAATAGAACTCAAGGAAATAAATAGATGAAAAGTGGTCTAAGATAATCCCAGCAATATCCAACAGTACAAGGTCTCAGATGAAAGAATATACAATACTGAACTCCAGAATAAAGTCTAACTAGAACATGTCTCCAGACTACAAAATGATAAACAGCCTAACTAATCTAGTCTAGACAGTCGGGATGAAATCCTCAGCTAGAGCTGGGTCCTCCTGAGGGTCCAGCTCGCAGGTGTCATCTAAGGCTGCCCGTAGTAAGTGTCCAGACCAGCCTCCTCCTCGTCCTCTGTAATATTTTCAACAGGTCCAGTCAGGACAGGAGCGAGTACAATACATCTCAACAGATCATAGCAGGTTAGAAAATATAGACATGCAGTAAAGTAAGATACAAGTACTGAAGGAAGTGCAGTATGTAAACAGAGAGAGAACTGTAATAGAAATATCTACTATACATAGAGAACTAGCAGTGACTAGTGAGTCAGAGTACGAGATGGCATGTAATTGGCTTAGGTTGTACATGATGAACATGAAAAGTAACAGAGTGTACATGATGGGTAAATCACATGACCATTTATACTCCCCCTACCCACAATCAATACACAAGGATCTGTTCAAGTTACGTTACGGACATGATGTTTTGGTTATACAAGAGACACATGGGCAAACATGAGCGTACATGAAAGAACATGAGAGTACATGAACGTACATGTAAGAACATGAGAGAACATGAGTGTACATGAATAACGCAGATGCAAGGAATACATGATGTACATGAAACACATGTCATAAAGTATCCGATGCGCCCGCTAAGGGGGTAACATCCCAAGGAGAGATCCATATAGTACTAATCCGTGTGGCCAACGTGACAGTACAAGTAAAGTAATCTACTGCAGGAAATAATTCTAAGCAGGATATGAAATGATCAGAGAATGTACTCGCCTGTAACTGAGTGTCCGATATGAATCGTACTGTCCAAGGAGTGGTGTCTGGCTCCTAAACAGAACAGCACAAGTCACAACAAGTCCAAAACAGTAAAATGGAGTCCTACTATGCATTCTACATGATTCTAAGTCAATCTAGGCCAAAGTCAACTCTTGGTCAACTCTGGTCGACCCTAGAAGTCAAACTAGGTCAACCAAGTCAAACCTAAGTCAAACTAGTCTAACTAGGTCTAACAAGTCATTTCTAGGTCTAACTAGACTAATAGACACACCATAGGCCAATAGCACATACATCCATACCATACCACATATGAAAATATATGAATATCCCTATGTGCATATAGGCTAGTATCCATAGGCTTCCATATATGATACTCATACAATCACACATTTACAAGAGGGAACTAATATATATATATACACATATATAATTCACAAATTACATAACCTATGACTTATTGGAAAATTCCTACATTAGCTATGTAAGGGCACACAACTACAATAAACCTCACACATCCTTATCACCATATAAATATACCTAAGATATACAAACATAAAAAGGCATCCAAGGCATATGTGTATGTGTGTGTGTGAGATAGAGTGACAGGAAAAAGAACTAAAACAGTGAAGGAAACAATATGGGGTGTGTGGTGTCTACAAGTGTGTGTGTGTGTGGAGACAATGTGAGTGTTAGTGTGAGAGGCAATTGTGTGTGTGTGAAGTGAGCAATATGTGACTGTACAGTGCACCCAGGAAAAATCAGTGAAGGAAACAACATTCACTTTCCCCCCTTCCCATTCATTCTCAGCTTTTAAGTATTAAACATACAGTCAACAAAACATGTTCAAATCTCAGTTTTTGTAAAGGGTATTAACATTACAGTTTAACAACATATTAATCTCAGTTTTGGTATTAACATACTATCACCAAAACATTACAAAATCTCAGATTTTAACAGTCCAAGTAAAACCCAGGTTTGTATCCTCACACAAACTCAAGTTCTATACATTAGAACACAGTTTACAAAACAATTTCAACTCATAAATCAGTCCAGAATTTGGAATCCAGGATTTGAATCCAAATCATCTCCATATGACCCCAAAATCCACATACCAATACACAAAACACTGGTGAATATGCTAAGGATTAAAGGCTATGAATTTGACAGTTCAAACTTAGTAAAAATCCTTGTAAAATCCCATTTTAAAACTGGAAAAAAATCAGTGTTTGTATCATGTATCAGGAAACATGGGAAAAAGGGATTCAAATCAACCAAAACTAGATTAAACATCAAACATGAGGTTGGTAATGAGTATACTCAATGAATATGCATTATACAAGTGTTTTGTGTCCACATTTGTGGACACAAACGTGTCCAGAATGCAAACAAACCCAAACGGGCAAACTGTGTGCACTGAGACTGGACAGTCTCGTGCGGGGGTGCACGCGTGTCGTGCACCCGACACAGGCTTCCCCAAGTCTCGTGTTCGAGCAAGGGGGTGCGCCTAGGATGTGTCCTCATCTGTGAGTGTCTGCATCGTGTCGAAACGTGTCGTGTCCTGAATTACAATAGCGTATCAGTGGCTAACAAGTGACAGTGCACAGATCAGTGAAATCCCCATGCGCGTCGGATTTCTCCCAAACCCAACCACGACTTGACACAAAATTTGGGGAGAGGGGTGACAGAAGGTGCCCCAACAATCTCCCAAAGTTTCATGCCAAGAAGATTCGTGTCGTGTCCGGAATTAACCCCGTGATGCAGGGGATCACTGTAGCCTGCGCGCGCGTGTGCGCGAGGCGTGTGCACGAGTGTCGTGGGGACACGACACAAGCACAAAACTTGCTCAGAGCTCCAGAAATGGCTAAGCGACATCAAAATACAAATTTACATTCAATTAGAAATCGAAAACTGCACAGAAAGTTTCTCAGAGACAATTCATCAAACACATTCAACAGTTCACTGATACGTGTCCTGTTTGGACACGAAAGGACACGAAAACCTAGGGTTTCCTATTCCTATAATTAGGTTAGGTCTAGGGCTCCCTATTCATGCACTTGAACCAGAATTTCATGGTGGAAATGGTGAGTTACCTCAATGTATCAAATCCCTCCAAAAAGCTTAAAGAGTGGGGTTCTTCCCAATGGTGAAACTCCTCCAAATCTTCCCAAATCTGAGAATACTCATAGCCAACAGAAAATAGGAAGGATTTAGAACCCAATGCAATTTGTTTGGGTCAAAAAGGAATAAAAATGAATTTTCTAGGATTTATTGAAGATGGGGATTACCTCTTTCCAAAACTTTATCAAGAAACCTAAAGGAGGCTAGCCCTAACAACTAGGAGGGATTAAATAGGGGAGGAAATCCCTAGGTTCAGCTAGGGATGGCTGACCACTTGGTCTTGGGTTAGGGTTGAGCTAGGTTTGAGTCCAATCTAGCTAAGTCACAATAATGACTTGTGAAACCACAAGCCATTCACCAAATCAAATGATTTCTAACATTCTAATTCTAGTTCTATGAATCACTAACCACTAACTTGAGTCACACTAGGTTAGACTAGGGTCACTTGACCTAACCAAGCTCAACTAACTATGGTTAGTTCCTAGGTTAGTCTACAAGAGTCAAAACTGACCAAAATCAAACCAGTCCAAATAAATCCAAAATAAATTCTAAAAATTCCCATAAATTCTAATTAATAATAATAAATTTTATTTAATAAATAATAATCCCAAATAATTCTTAAAATTATAAAATTGACTAAAATACCCCTCAGTCTGGAAATGAACACTAGCAAGACACCAAATCATAAGTCATGAATTTAAATAGTTTAAAAATAATTAAAAATCACTAAAAATCATAACATGAAATAAATACCATTAAACAATAATTATAATTACAAAATTTCAAAATTACCCTCTTCTGAAAAACTGGGTGTTACAATCCTACCCACCTTATAAAAATTTCGTCCTCGAAATTAAAATGGTAGTAGTCATTCTAGGTCATACACCCCACAATCAAGTCTCAAACATACCGTCAGATAATCATATGCGTCTGTCCAAAATTATGATACTCAGAATCTTCGTCGTGCTAGTGAGCATGGCTACGATAATCACAGAGTCCTTGACTAAGGTACGTATCCTTAGGTTCATGGTATTTAAATTTTCGCATTGTCGCATGCGACGGCGAAAACCTTAAATTCCCATACCCGAAAAATACATCCAAATCTGACTATATGTCCTCACTATGCCAACTAACACGACCATCAAAGATTCTAGTTCCCATAACTGAGGTGACCTAGCCCATATGATTTTCTCAGAAGAAAAACAAACATAACGAAACACCAGATCAACTTATCAACAATGAGGAAGCAGATATAAATAGATGGAATAGAATTTCAGGATAGGTATAATGAGACAAGGTAGAATGGAATCGAGAAGATCAGAACCTGCTAGCACCTCTCCTACTGCCTGAGCATCCTCAAGTGTCATGGCGTAAGCTCGTCCTTGCTGGCCTCCCCTGGCCTGCTGCTGATGCTGTGCGAACCTCTGTTGCTGAGTCTGCAATGCTGGTCCTCTCTGTTGTCCTGCCGGAGCCCTAGCTCCTGCTCCCTGAGCTGTCCGTCCCGCAGACTTGGGACACTCTCTCAACTGATGATCTGATGATCCGCAGAGTAGGCACTTGCCTAGCCTCAGCCGGCATTCACCCCAATCGTGCCCTGGTTTCTTACAGAAGGGGCAAAAGATAACATGCTGCTGCCTCTGCTGCTGCTGCTGTCTCTGCTGGAACGGCTGCGGCTGGAACTGCCTCGGCTGCTGGTGCTGAAGGTGAGGCTTCTTGGCCTGGCCTCCGCTGCTGCTGCCCCCGACTGGGTCTCGCCCCCTCTTGAGCCTAAGCTCAAGATCATCCTCTGCCAACAAGGCTCCCGTCAAGATCTCCTCGAATGTAGCATCCCGGTTGCCCTTGGTCAAGGACTTGACCTCCTTGACTAGACCCTTCCGGAACCTCTGGGCCTTCGCCGTCTCGCTCAAGCCCTCCACAAACCTGCCGAGGCGGCCAAACTCCCCCGCATACTCCTCCACTGAAAGACTCCCCTGGACTAGGCTCTCGAACTGCGTCTCCAAGGCTCTGAGTGCTGAATCTGGGAAGAACTTCTTCTTGAAGAAGCCCTTGAACTGCTCCCAAGTCTGCCCCGGTACCCCTACCCTGGGGTCCGACTGATACCAGGTACGAGCAAGATCTCGCATCCGGCTAGCTGCGGCCTCGATCTGAAGGTCTGCTGGAATCCTGGCCAGGCGGAAGATCTCCTCTATATGCTCGATCCACTCATCGGCATATATGATCCCCTCTGTCCCCAGAAAGTCTCTGGGGCTCATCTTCTGAAATTGCTCGATCCCCGGTGTCTTCGGCTGCTGCACCACTGGTCGAGCTGCGGCTGTCGTGACGGCCAACTCCATGCCTCTGTCCTGTCGAGCCTGCTGTCGGTCCATGAACTGCTGGAAATATGCGAACATCTGAGCTGCGTCCACATGTCCTGGAGGCGGTGGTGGCTGGAAAGGATCCTCTGGAAAGACCGGGTCCTGCCTCCCAGTCGGTGGATGCATACCCCCTGCTGTGGCCGCCGAGGTCCTCAACACGAGCTGAGGTGACAAGAGCTGCAGTCCCCTGGCCTCGCCGTGCTGGCTGAGAGGTAGCAGTCCCCTCTATAGCATCCTCAGGAACGGCACGCTGTGCACGAGTCTCTACCATCCTGAAGATAGACAAACAAGAGTATCAATTTCTGAGAAAGAAGCGAATAACAAAGGCGGACAATTATAATTCAAAGGATCAGCTGACAAAAGGATTTAGATGGCAATAAAAGGAATTTTCCTAAAGTAATTGAGTAACCTTAAAATTAATATCCTATATCCTACTGCAAGCTGTAGTGATACTCTAATTCGAATACCACTACACTTCTAGTCGAGACCTGCATGGGCCACCACTAAAAACGTGTCACGACCCGCACCCACTGTGAGGGTACGAGAACGTAACAACGCCCAGCCTACGCCGCAGTGTCGGCGGTAGAACGCTGTCCTAGGTCAACATACATCTAACAATATCTATCTAAACAGTTTATACTCCCCGAAATGGGGGTGACATGGCAGTAAAACTCAATCACAACTAAGGAAGAGATAGCACGATATGAAATAGAACTCAAGAAAATAAATAGATGAAAAGTGGTCTAAGATAATCCCAGCAATATCCAACAGTACAAGGTCTCAGATGAAGAATATACAATACTGAACTCCAGAATAAAGTCTAACTAGAACATGTCTCCAGACTACAAAATGATAAACAGCCTAACTAATCTAGTCTAGACAGTCGGGATGAAATCCTCAGCTAGAGCTGGGTCCTCCTGAGGGTCCAGCTCGCAGGTGTCATCTAAGGCTGCCCCGTAGTAAGTGTCCAGACCAGCCTCCTCCTCGTCCTCTGTAATATTTTCAACAGGTCCAGTCAGGACAGGAGCGAGTACAATACATCTCAACAGATCATAGCAGGTTAGAAAATATAGACATGCAGTAAAGTAAGATACAAGTACTGAAGGAAGTGCAGTATGTAAACAGAGAGAGAACTGTAATAGAAATATCTACTATACATAGAGAACTAGCAGTGACTAGTGAGTCAGAGTACGAGATGGCATGTAATTGGCTTAGGTTGTACATGATGAACATGAAAAGTAACAGAGTGTACATGATGGGTAAATCACATGACCATTTATACTCCCCCTACCCACAATCAATACACAAGGATCTGTTCAAGTTACGTTACGGACATGATGTTTTGGTTATACAAGAGACACATGGGCAAACATGAGCGTACATGAAAGAACATGAGAGTACATGAACGTACATGTAAGAACATGAGAGAACATGAGTGTACATGAATAACGCAGATGCAAGGAATACATGATGTACATGAAACACATGTCATAAAGTATCCGATGCGCCCGCTAAGGGGGTAACATCCCAAGGAGAGATCCATATAGTACTAATCCGTGTGGCCAACGTGACAGTACAAGTAAAGTAATCTACTGCAGGAAATAATTCTAAGCAGGATATGAAATGATCAGAGAATGTACTCGCCTGTAACTGAGTGTCCGATATGAATCGTACTGTCCAAAGAGTGGTGTCTGGCTCCTAAACAGAACAGCACAAGTCACAACAAGTCCAAAACTGTAAAATGGAGTTCTACTATGCATTCTACATGATTCTAAGTCAATCTAGGCCAAAGTCAACTCTTGGTCAACTCTGGTCGACCCTAGAAGTCAAACTAGGTCAACCAAGTCAAACCTAAGTCAAACTAGTCTAACTAGGTCTAACAAGTCATTTCTAGGTCTAACTAGACTAATAGACACACCATAGGCCAATAGCACATACATCCATACCATACCACATATGAAAATATATGAATATCCCTATGTGCATATAGGCTAGTATCCATAGGCTTCCATATATGATACTCATACAATCACACATTTACAAGAGGGAACTAATATATATATATACACATATATAATTCACAAATTACATACCTATGACTTATTGGAAAATTCCTACATTAGCTATGTAAGGGCACACAACTACAATAAACCTCACACATCCTTATCACCATATAAATATACCTAAGATATACAAACATAAAAAGGCATCCAAGGCATATGTGTATGTGTGTGTGTGAGATAGAGTGACAGGAAAAAGAACTAAAACAGTGAAGGAAACAATATGGGGTGTGTGGTGTCTACAAGTGTGTGTGTGTGTGTGGAGACAATGTGAGTGTTAGTGTGAGAGGCAATTGTGTGTGTGTGAAGTGAGCAATATGTGACTGTACAGTGCACCCAGGAAAAATCAGTGAAGGAAACAACATTCACTTTCCCCCCTTCCCATTCATTCTCAGCTTTTAAGTATTAAACATACAGTCAACAAAACATGTTCAAATCTCAGTTTTTGTAAAGGGTATTAACATTACAGTTTAACAACATATTAATCTCAGTTTTGGTATTAACATACTATCACCAAAACATTACAAAATCTCAGATTTTAACAGTCCAAGTAAAACCCAGGTTTGTATCCTCACACAAACTCAAGTTCTATACATTAGAACACAGTTTACAAAACAATTTCAACTCATAAATCAGTCCAGAATTTGGAATCCAGGATTTGAATCCAAACCATCTCCATATGACCCCAAAATCCACATACCAATACACAAAACACTGGTGAATATGCTAAGGATTAAAGGCTATGAATTTGACAGTTCAAACTTAGTAAAAATCCTTGTAAAATCCCATTTTAAAACTGGAAAAAAATCAGTGTTTGTATCATGTATCAGGAAACATGGGAAAAAGGGATTCAAATCAACCAAAACTAGATTAAACATCAAACATGAGGTTGGTAATGAGTATACTCAATGAATATGCATTATACAAGTGTTTTGTGTCCACATTTGTGGACACAAACGTGTCCAGAATGCAAACAAACCCAAACGGGCAAACTGTGTGCACTGAGACTGGACAGTCTCGTGCGGGGGTGCACGCGTGTCGTGCACCCGACACAGGCTTCCCCAAGTCTCGTGTTCGAGCAAGGGGGTGCGCCTAGGATGTGTCCTCATCTGTGAGTGTCTGCATCGTGTCGAAACGTGTCGTGTCCTGAATTACAATAGCGTATCAGTGGCTAACAAGTGACAGTGCACAGATCAGTGAAATCCCCATGCGCGTCGGATTTCTCCCAAACCCGACCACGACTTGACACAAAATTTGGGGAGAGGGGTGACAGAAGGTGCCCCAACAATCTCCCAAAGTTTCGTGCCAAGAAGATTCGTGTCGTGTCCGGAATTAACCCCGTGATGCAGGGGATCACTGTAGCCCGCGCGCGCGTGTTGCGCGAGGCGTGTGCACGAGTGTCGTGGGGACACGACACAAGCACAAAACTTGCTCAGAGCTCCAGAAATGGCTAAGCGACATCAAAATACAAATTTACATTCAATTAGAAATCGAAAACTGCACAGAAAGTTTCTCAGAGACAATTCATCAAACACATTCAACAGTTCACTGATACGTGTCCTGTTTGGACACGAAAGGACACGAAAACCTAGGGTTTCCTATTCCTATAATTAGGTTAGGTCTAGGGCTCCCTATTCATGCACTTGAACCAGAATTTCATGGTGGAAATGGTGAGTTACCTCAATGTATCAAATCCCTCCAAAAAGCTTAAAGAGTGGGGTTCTTCCCAATGGTGAAACTCCTCCAAATCTTCCCAAATCTGAGAATACTCATAGCCAACAGAAAATAGGAAGGATTTAGAACCCAATGCAATTTGTTTGGGTCAAAAAGGAATAAAAATGAATTTTCTAGGATTTATTGAAGATGGGGATTACCTCTTTCCAAAACTTTATCAAGAAACCTAAAGGAGGCTAGCCCTAACAACTAGGAGGGATTAAATAGGGAGGAAATCCCTAGGTTCAGCTAGGGATGGCTGACCACTTGGTCTTGGGTTAGGGTTGAGCTAGGTTTGAGTCCAATCTAGCTAAGTCACAATAATGACTTGTGAAACCACAAGCCATTCACCAAATCAAATGATTTCTAACATTCTAATTCTAGTTCTATGAATCACTAACCACTAACTTGAGTCACACTAGGTTAGACTAGGGTCACTTGACCTAACCAAGCTCAACTAACTATGGTTAGTTCCTAGGTTAGTCTACAAGAGTCAAAACTGACCAAAATCAAACCAGTCCAAATAAATCCAAAATAAATTCTAAAATTCCCATAAATTCTAATTAATAATAATAAATTTTATTTAATAAATAATAATCCCAAATAATTTTTAAAATTATAAAAATGACTAAAATACCCCTCAGTCTGGAAATGAACACTAGCAAGACACCAAATCATAAGTCATGAATTTAAATAGTTTAAAAATAATTAAAAATCACTAAAAATCATAACATGAAATAAATACCATTAAACAATAATTATAATTACAAAATTTCAAAATTACCCTCTTCTGAAAAACTGGGTGTTACAGATTTCATGTCTTGTTTGGTATGAAATGGGTTGGACTTTTGTGAACGGGTTTCAGGCCTTTGTTTGAGTAGACTTTGTTTTGTGGGTTGAGTAGACTTCTGCTAGCAAGTGCGACTCGATGTATATAAAACCTAGACTCATAAAGTATAAAATTACATAAGAAAGACAAATCCGAGCAGCATATAGATGTCCAAATGAATCTTGTAGGCATGGTTGACTCGTCTTCTTCCTTCGTACCATGATTTTTTTTTCTTGACGACAGTCATCCAAAGATAAACAGATCTGAAAATCTGAATACCTTTCGGGAGCTTCGTCCCTGAACCCCATGGGAGGGCCTGTCCCCTCGACCCATATCCGTTGACCGAGCAGCGGGACCCTCGAGTGCGAGGCCCTGAATAAGTCGTTGGACGGTTCAGAGAAATCTTTTTGTATAACTTGTCTTTGGTCCATCATTAATTTTTCATTGCATGCAGGGGCGGAGCCAGGATTAAATTTATGGAGGGACCGTACTACTACATATAGAAATTCTTAAAGTTGTCATGTTAATTGGACTTCAATAGCAAAAAAATACTAAAACTCAAACAAAATGAGCGAAAAATAAAGCCAATATTTTTAAATTGTTACAAAAGATGAAGCAAAATATTATACATAAAATATTTGATTATGTGAGAGGTGAGACTTGAACGTGCAACCTCTAAATTAAAAGCCCAAAACACTACCACCGAAGCTAACTTATTTTTTTATCTATAAAAGGGTCAAACTAATATATATTGTAAACTTGTAAAAAGTTCTGTATAATAAGCAATATTTAAAAAAAGGGGGGGGGGGGGGGGGGGGGGGGGGGGGGAGGGGGGCATTGGATCTTATATAGATCCGCCCCTGATTGCATGTCCTAGTTTAATCATGCTTACTGCTTGTCTGTAAGTACATATTGGATGAACAAAACAGTATAGCAGTATGATAAATTTAATGAACAGTAGGGCAATGCTAAGTTTAAGTAGCAACATGATAGTGATTGCATGAATATTAGTGACATCATTATGTTAAACTTAATCAATTCGTCATATGATCAAAAATATGATACAATCATTGGATTAACAAAATCGAATCGAATAGAACTATGGATGTGTTTTTCGTGCCTACGATGCTATCCTATTATGCATGGATTTGCGACTCCAATTTTAGCACATTGTCAGTGCTATTAGCCTATTATGCATGTCATTTCGTTCAAAACAATTGACTCTTTACTAGAAAATCAATCCCAACATTCTTATTGACATTAAAAAATCAATGTATGTTCGTCACCCCCTTGTGTTTGTTGCAACTGCGCAAGGAATTGTTCTGTGTTGTTCCACAAGACCCATGTACACCATGCAAGATCTCTGCCAGCGAGCCACGGGAACTCTGCAATTGGCACGCACAGGCAGCTTGTGCACTAAGTACATAGCTGTTTGATCCTAAATATTTAGGGTTTGTGTTTCATTTTTTTCAGTTTAAAAACATATATAAAAAACAAATGGGATATTTATTATTAAAATCTCACATAATAGTCAATATTAGGATTTGGGTCTCGATGCTAGAATTTTGGTCTCGAAATTACTGTTGACATATGCTAATGAACAGTGATTTCGAGACTTAAATTCTAACATTAGAAAATTTCGAGATCCAAATCCTAAATGCCCTAAATTGCAAAATAACTGTCCATGGCTAATTAAGGATTTTCTGGACTGACCCAACCGGACAGTGGAGACTCTTTATTACAATTTACAAATATAATAATAATAATAATAATAATATAATCAGACCGACATCAGTACCAAAGAACTCTAGGTGAGAATTTGCCAAAGCAAAAAAAAAAAAAAACCACAAGCTCCTGCAATTGGCAAATGAAGGAGAATGTTATCATAAATAAGACTATCAGGATTGAGAATGATATGTGACAGCAACAATTAAGAAATTGAACATTTTTATTAGATAGTCAGAACATTCATTTACTGTTATTGTGAGCTACTGGCCAGTAGTCTATTACGATGACAGCTATCGACTCACTCACGATGACAATCTGTAGACAACAATTGCTCCTGATACTTGAATTGACTCGATGATGTAACAATTTATAGATTTTTTTTTCCTTTCTCAAAAAACAATTTAAGAGATTGTTCGGAGTGTCTATTGCTTTCTTTTATTCAGTTGTCAAGCCATAGGAATTAAAAAATTTGCAGGTGTGGGATTGTCAATTCTGATCATAGCAAATGACATATTTCTTGATAGTGGTCGAATTTGCCAACTTTAGGCCAAATGGGCATTCTTGAGGTTGGACAGCTTCATTGTTGAGCTAAAGATGAGTTTTTTTTTAAAAAAAAGTCACCTTTATTGCACAATAAACTTGATGTATTAAAATATTTCACTCATTGCGAAGGGGAGCTGACTGACCTGGACGATGCAGTAATTTGAAAATGTTCAAGTCATAGTTATAAGGCCTACCAAAGAGCTAAGTAATTCCTTCATAAAGAGTATGATTCAAGGAAATTGCATACCTTTAGCTGATATACTTAGTTATGGGAACATGGGGACGTGATATTGAATGTGATCCAGGTCAAGGCACGAAACTTACTTTGTTTTGAACCAATTAGAGCCGCTCAAACCAATCCCGTAACCTTGGGCTATTGTATCACTTGTTGGGAATATGGTGTGACCCAAACCGGAGTTGGCCCATGAGGTACGATAATAAATTAGGCTCATATGCCTTAAAAGAGAATTCTCATATAAGACCTGAACCAATTTCAATTATCTACACGTCATGTCACCCCCACCGGAAACGAAATACAATCCAACACCAATCTCCATCCGTCGAAAGAAACCTTTGCTCTCCTCCGTTACCTATTACCTTTTGGAAGGCCTACATCCGAAGAAACCTTTGCCCTCCTCCGTTACCTGTCACCTTTTAGAAGGCCTACATCCGAAGAAAACTTTGCTCTCCTCCGTCACCTGTTACCTTTTAGAAGACCTACATCCAACAAAAATTGTCTACCAGAGACTGTCACTTGGCCTGTAGGTCCTAACACAAGGTTAGAATTCAAACTCTTCCATAGTGGTTTCTCACTAGAGCTTGTTTAGCATATCACATGTTTATGAGTGAGCACAACCAATTATTGGGATTCAGAGCTGCGCACCTAATATCAACAAACATCAATACCGAACAGTATGTGGTGGCTATGAGCAAGCAAACAAACAAATTTATTTTTCCTTAAATTCTCATTACATCAAAATGTTCTTGTCGGTCATACAAACAAATAACTGAGAGGCAAGGTAAAATCACCTCAATCAGGTAATTAGATTTCAGTAGAAAAAATACAAACAAGAAATATGCTAACATCTAATCAAATCTCCAAGATGGCACTTTGCTACAATTTATGATCATAGCGCAACTGCAATCTCAGATTGACTCCAGAATACACAAATGGTTCAGACTTCATTTAGGACCAAGACAACCTAGAGATCATCAGGCGTGCACCACTCCAAGTACAAGATGCAATTACCTACTATACAACATACACCTCTGTGGAAGGGACCTTCAAAAATGAGGATATTTTGAACTGTGCTTAATAATTTTTGCAGATACCTATGTCCATGAGCAGCCCACCGCAGTTAAAATTTGACAGTCAGTCTTCACTTCTGGGCACTTCGGACAAAGCAGATTGTTGATCAAAAATTTTGATGTGGCAGAGTGAACCACCAGCTTCATCAGCAAAAGTTATTTTCTTCCGTTGTTTCCTTAGACCATTGGGAGAAGTAGCCACCTTGTTCTTTGTTGGCCTCTGTTGGAAAGAGGGGATTTACATTAGGCCATGAGCAATAAGAAAACATCCAGCTTACGATACTCCTAATCAGGATATACGAACCATTATTTTACAGAAGCGATTGCAGTCTCTAGCCATCATGGACAGCCATTTCCTCGTGGATGATTCGAGGATTGATACAGTTTCTGTAGCCGTCTTTATCTGTAAGAGTTGTAGCGAGGATAAGAAATTAGTTGCTCAAAGTTTATTGAAGCGTAGATTTAATAGCATGCAGTCTTCCACGGTAAGAGCATCTCCAACCCTATTGTGACTTTGGAAAAAAGTTGTTGCCACATAGGAATGACAAAATTTTATTCAAAAGTTCTTCTCCAATGCAATTGTCAAGTCAATTGTGAAGCTTATGTGGCAAAAATTAAAGAAGACATTATAAAGTTGATTGTCTTGTTCTAGACAATGCACTTGACAATGTCTTCTCTTCCATGTCATCAATTATGAATAAAAAATATTAGAAAAAGAAAGAAGATGAGTAGTTGTCTTAAAAGTTGTCTTGAAAGTTGGAAAAAATAATTTTTATTGTCTCCTCAATACTTTTGGATTGGAGAGAGTTTTTCTCTCTCATTGTCTTTTGAGATATAATTTTGCCACATAAACAAGACATTGTTTTGTGGCTCATGCCACATAGGAGCCACCTAAGACTCACAACACTTAACAAGACAATAGGGTTGGAGATGCTCTAAGGTTGCTTAAGAGTGAAAAATCAGACATATAGTTAAAATAGTTTTAAGTTCTTTCGACCAATTCACAGAAAGATAGAAAAAGATTCAGGCATGGTTTGTACCTCTTCACAAGTATACTTCGGTGGTGCTAATGGACATTCATCTGAAGATAGAGTATCCTCCAAAATATTTTTCA
Source organism: Iris pallida (assembly GCA_029216955.1). Taxonomy (NCBI): domain Eukaryota; kingdom Viridiplantae; phylum Streptophyta; class Magnoliopsida; order Asparagales; family Iridaceae; genus Iris; species Iris pallida. Next base: position 2,264,678 of record JANAVB010012196.1, read on the forward strand.
TAGATTTCAATTCTCTTAGAAGTCTGGTTGTGATATATTCTACATCTTTCATCTGTCTCTGCGAGAATGTGATGGATTTTTGAGCCTGCGAGTGGATCAGTGTGCTCTTCATGCAAGAACAGGTACTGCCAGACTTGTCTGGCGATCTTAGGATTCCCTTCGTAACTGAAAGAAGGGAGGCATCCATGCTGCTCTGCTCCCTTGTCCTTTTCAATCTGTTGCTGCTCCTCATCACTTCAGCTTCCCCGTAATCTAGCACCAATGAAAAGTTTGAGTCTAATTTAGAAGCAGTGACTTGATAAAATTTGACTTTGATCTTCTTGATCCAATCCTTTCTTTAAAGAAAAAAGGAAAATCCAAGCAGTTCCTCGTCCTACTGGCAGCAAATTTTCATGAGGGCCTTCATGCACATTTAAGTAAAGAAGTTTATAACTCAACATACTATTAATCCAATACTTACCAGAAGTTTGTCTTGTATCATACGAAATATTGACATTTAAAGCCTGAAGAAGCATTTCCTGAGAAGTAGGAGACAAGTCCTGCACCAAACTAAGGATTAAATGAATCCCAAATCACAAGGATACATGTGACTGAAGAACCTAGCTACAAAACTTGCAAACCTTTCTATTTGATAACAGCTTTTTTGGAGGACGTTCTACCTCCAGACCCTGATCACATTCAAATTTGTTCTCCGTGCTCTGTCCATCATAAGTGGGTGTTTCAGTACAAGGGTCATTCGGAATGCCTGCAGTTGGCTGTGGCTTTTCCTCAGGCACAGAAGCTGGAAGCTGTTTATCAGCTTTGAACAAACTGTCTTCCACATTGAGCAAGCCACTTACTGCACTTTGGCATGGTGAGAAAACTTGAGAAGAATGGTCAAGTGTTTCATTGAGCTGATCTGCGCTGCTTGAATTGTCATCACGTTCGAGGGAAGTTGATTTCTCTCTATAACCATTCACCATATGTTCCAGTGTATTAGAGTAAGCATCATTTTTGGATGAGCTGTCATCGACACCGTGTATATCATAGAAAGTAGTGAAGCAAGAGTGTGAGTTCAGTAGACAGACATCATATGTCCCGACTGAGGAGCTCTCTTCTGCTTGAGAAACATTGTCATTTTTGTTGCTTTTTGTCAGTGGATCTCCAGAAAAAGCTTCAAGAACTAAGTTATCAAGACAGCCACCCTCCGATACGGGATAAGAAATCATTTTCATATCACTTTCTTCTCTGCAAAGGTTGCTGTTTTCAATCAACTCATTGTTTTGAAGACTGCAAGTTTGCATCTTTATGCTAGTAGCTTCGTCAACTTGATTGCTGAGATCATCACTCATTCTGGATTCCACAACATACTTTCCAAAAGTGCTTTCTTGGCTATTTATTGTAGCTAAATTTGTTTTTCCATTAGTTCCATTATTGCCTTTAGTTTCATACCGCACGGTGGTTTGGTTTTCTATAACATCACGTGCATCAGAACCATGACCTATATTTGCTGGGACCAATCCAAAAGTATCAGCATGGAGGGAGAAAGTCTTAGGACCAGATAGTGAAGGTGAAAGTTTCAGAAAGGATGGTTTAGAATATTCCTTCTTAATTTCTCCAAATTGTTCTTCAATACTTTCTGAAAGGCAGCTGTAGTTGTCAGCTTCTTTCACTTCAGAAGAAACTTCATCAACACAATAAGGCAGAGGTTCACTTGTCAAGTAAGGTGATCCTTCAAACCCAGGCCCACCAACATCAACTTTCTCAACCGACTCACTTGAAGAGTTCTCTGAATAACTGATTTTTGGAATAAAAAATGTGGAAGAAGAATCAGACACATCTATTGTATTTTCAAATTCCGAGGTTTCAACTTCCAAAGTCTCATTTTTAACAACATCAACTTGACGAGTTGCCCCCATTACTGTTAATGAACTAGGAGAAGCAGTGCAGATAGCCATGTCTACATGATCAATGACAACAGGGTTCTGAATATCACTCGTGAAACAGCAAAAATCATCGTTGCCCGACTTTCCTTCACTGAAATTCTGAAGCAGTTCAGCAGATGAGTTAATGCCGCAGCTATCATTACAGAGCAACGTAGAACTAACGGTACCATTTTCCGTACTCTGTACATCACATAAATCATCCATAATCTCACTTTTCACATCATAAATTAACTCAGAGCTGTCGGCATGAAGGGAGTCTTTCAGTAAAATCACTCCCATATTCTTACATATGCTCACTGAAATAGAAGCAATAACTATATTAGTATAATATAATAAAGTGCTGACTGCTAAGATATACTCAACTTTATTGCGGAATACAAAGAATATCTAATAAATAATTACTTTTAAAATATAAGGCAGGGCATTCAGCAAGAATGACAAAGTTCGGAAGAAAAATACAGTCAAAACTCTTACCTGATATATTTGCAGCAGAAAGCTCTTTTTTAATGAAAACACTATCAGTTTCTATAGGTGAGGAACAGTGTGCCTCGAGAACGGAAGATGTCTGGGCACTTATCTCTTCATCTGGCAAAAAAGATTCTGAAGAGTTTGAAGACCTCCTACACTTCCTCTTGGTAGAAGATTTATGTGACAGCTTTGACATCAAGTTAATTAGAGGTTCCTCAAGGCCAGACTCCTCGTCTTTTGGTTTCAAGAAGGGATGGTCGATGATCATAATATCAGATGATGAGGAAGCAACAGATTTCAGCTCTTTCCGCTTTTTACCTTTGCATCTTGTTTGTATATCCTTCAGTGTCATGTCAATAACAATAAGATCATCAGAGTTAGTCCTATCTTTATCACCACAATTTTCAGTACATTTGTTCCCAATCTTATCACATTGTTCAGAGTCTTCAGGCAATGGATTTTCAAAAATCTGGCCAGGACCACATTGGTTGTTGTCTTCACTAGTTTGCTGCTGAAGATTCGAATAACTAGCATCAACTTCCTTGTATATGGCATTGATGTCCTTGAGCCTTAATGACCGTTTCCTATTGGGGTTTACATGAGATTTTAACATTGAGCCCGAATTAGACTGTTTGAGTTGGGCTGCAACCACTTCTTTTAGATATACTCAACCCGCAGTCAGTATTCCCCTTTCTCAGTATATAGACTTGCCAGAGATGATTAATCCTGTAACATATAGGACAAATTTTGATGATTAGAGCAAATGATACCTTTCTGTTCTATGAGTGATTAGAGCAAGTGACACTCGAGCTGGAAAATTCAAGAAAGCATTCAAGAGAACTATATTCCCTTTCCGTCTGTAACCACCATTAAAATAAGGTTTTTTTTCCCCTTTTGTAACTACCATTAAAACAAGGTTCTACATCACAACTCTAAATCTAAACAGCAAAGATTCTGAACTATTACATAGGAAATGTCTCAGCCTCTTTTGTAAACCCTGCGCACCTTGGTGAATGTTACAACTTCTGAGACAAATTTGATGTTGTCTAGTCCATTAACTTGGTGCAAGAAAATTTTGTTCAAGTTTTGTGTTTATAGATGAATCATGATTCATATCTGGGCAGAGCTTCTCAAATGGATCCGAAGCTTCTTAACCTGAATCATTATTATTGATACAGATGTTTTCCACATAAAAAGTGAATATTTTGTTACAATAGAACCAGAAGTGATATGGATAATTCAAGAATCAAAGTAGATTTACTTTATAAAAAATAAGACATCAATGAACTTCAATGAAAGGGTTTCACAGGCAGGGGCGGATCCAGGTAACACATGGGGTGGGCTGGAACCCACCCCAAAAAAAAAATCCTCTTTTTTTTCCATATAAATTTTTTTTTTAGATTTTTCTGTGATGTTTGCCTACATCTAGCCCACCCCAACTCAATCTAGCCCACCCCAGTATACATTTCTGGATCCGCCCCTGTTCACAGGCTTCAGTCAATTGTCCCGATCGTGGGATATCATTGAGAAAATAGAAATCCGTGTTATCAAAGAATTCTGCTATTATTGAGGGGGGATCCACCAATGTTCTAAAATTCGCTAGACGAATTCGTTGCGACGGAGAGCTGCCTAGCGTCTAGGCGTTGAACTGAATTTTTTTTTAATTTAAATTTGAAATCCATAATACAAATTTAAATCCAAACATGTTATAAATCCATAATACAATTTATAATTTTTTTAAAATTGGATATTTTAAATTTGAAATTTGAAATCCATATTACAAATTTGAAATTTTAATGTTCTAAATCTAAATTAAATCTTAAAATCCAAAAAAACATATCCACAATACAACTAATCATCAAAAGAAATCTCCAAATTCGAACAACCGCACAGGGCGGCCTAGGCGCCGAACAAACGCACAGGGGTGCCGAACAGGAGGTTTTCGGTTTGGCGCCTAGGCGACCGTCTAGGCCGATATTTAAAACACTGGATCTACCCTCTTATATTTTTACATCTATGATCCAATTTGTATCATTGATAATAATATAAACTGAACATTAGGACAAGAAAGAGCTTGATACACAGGGAGAAGGAGAGGCATAAATTGGAACAAAAATATCATTTAATTCATCAATCTTCAAAAAAAGAAACAAGGTTGGGATGAAGTTGTCCTGGTAAATCAAACTACTGATGTCTTAATCGAAATCAATTCATGTTGGATTGGGAAAAGATTTCATTTAAACAAGAACCTCTAGGTCTTTGCATATCTAGTTTCGGGAATCTTATTCTAAAACAGGCACAAACATACCAAAGAAGCTGTTGATCAGCATTCTGACTTGAGCATGTTTCCAGTTAGCATTGACCAAAATTACGATCAACTACCATGTTCTTGTAAACAAACATCTTTCCCAAATACAGCAGAATAGGCAACCTTGTAGTATTGGTGAAGTTGGGGGATAGACACTTCGATGTCTAGCTCGCTCAATTCGCTCCAACGCTCGTTCAGTAGACAGCAAGTGGAGCATGAAAAAACGCCTTCTTGAAGTACGGCTTAACGCTACACATCTTACTACACGAGCTCTTGGCCCTGGATGAAGGCACAATGCCAAATCCAGTTTTCTTTATGTGCATTTATATATGTTTCTTGATATTTCTTGTGTTCACTGATACAAGTTGACATACAAGTAGTGTGCATAATTAAACCTGTCCGAAACTTAACCGCAAAGACATTTGCTTCGAGTTACTAATTTCTAAACAACAAACAATTATCTACTCATTGCATAGGTCACATTTCAATTCAGTTTGAACGTGGAGCAAGATTAAATAATTTAAAGACATTTCACTTGAACAGGACAAAGAAACACAAATTACACCTCTGGTGATATTGATCTTATAATAAACGGAAAGTCTATTGTGACCGCCCGTGGGGCTGGCCCGCGCCCGCATGGCGGCCAGCAATTGGCCCCCCTGCTAACGCGAGCCCACCCCGGGCCGGGGGGCCAAAGCCGACACGCCGCATGGCTGCGGGACAGCCCTGCGGCGGTCCAAATAGCAGCTCCGTATAATAAATTGTCGAAGAGCAGTACAAATAATTAAGATATCAAATTACTCATCCCGATATAAACTTGAGAGGATTATAGATCCAAACAATTACACCAGTACCAAGCATGAATCGATATAAAAATAGACAAAATTATTTCCTTCACTGAGCAAAATGTTCTAGAATTGCATGGGATCAAACACTGTCGGACATTACATCAAGAATTTGACTCGGAAACCCTAGATCGATCGATCAGTGGCCTAATAACAGATCGGAACAATAATAATTATTCATCGACAACATTGATACAACAAACCCACACAATAATAACAAAAAGAATAGCCAATTTAATTGAATATAGAAGAAAGTAGCTCAAAAGCAATAAATTCCTAATATTTACAAGAAATTCAAGGTATGGATGCTTAAAACCCTAGTTTTTAGTTCATACTGACCTTTACGAAATAATTTAATGGCGGGAAGAAAACCTCTAGATCGGGAGATTTCTCGAAGAAGAAAATAATGGAAAGAAGAGAGAGAGTGTGTGTTTAGTGAAGTGACAGAGTATTAGAATTAACAATTAATAAATAATAAAATAATTACAGACTAAAATATTCGCGCCAATTCTTGGCGGGAATAAAATAATTACATTAGATACTAAAGGTTTCGCGCCAAATTATTGGCGGGAAATATATTTTGAGCGCGTTTTTGGCTTGCAGCTTTATCATAATGGTAGTTATGGGCTTTAAAAAATATGGAGAAAAAAAAAACATTTTAGTTATGGGCTTCTAGTTTTAGCCCAACAATAGGCTTCGTGGATCATAACAAATAGGAGAAATTTGGTACAGCCCCTCCACTTAGCGACGTCATGATGGAAGTCCCTCCTAACTTTTAATTTCTTTCCAAGTCTTATTTTTATATACAATCGTATAATCCTCATTTTATATATACGATATGTATAATCAATTTTTGGGACCATAACTATTTTATTCCACACAAAAGTAACGATAAAAATTTAAAAGAGATTGTTCATTGTGCTTTAATTGCAGTTTACACTTAGGATTTGTTTGGTAAACCGTAAGTGTTGGAAGATTCGGATTTTCACTTTCAATGATGGATTTCATGTAGGAATCCATCCACTTTCTTTTCTCCCTAGCAGGAAACAAATGTGTTTGGTTTAGATAGGAAAGTAAAAAGTGGAAAGTGAAAGAATATATTATAATAATAGTAAATTATAATTAATTAACATAACAATTTAATAAATTAAATATTTAGTTTAATATATTATGATAATTAGTTCCTAACTAATTAAATATTTATCAACTCAAAATTAATTACTAACTAAGAATTATATTTTTTACATAAGAAAATAAAAAAGTAGAAGGTGGAGAGTATATAATAAAAATAATTTTTATTATAATTATTTCAATAAATAAATAGTAGTTATAATTATTTAATAATTATTATTATTTTTCATTAACAAATTAATTTTTCTAATTATACAAAATAAATAAGTTATCTTAAATAATAATTCATTATTGTATTTACTACTTAATTAACAATTATTAGATAACTCAGACAAACTCATTCCAAATATAAAAAATCACTTTTAGGCATTGTCGTGTCACACGTATCAAAAAAATAAAAAAAAAGTATGGTTACTCCGTTAACACACAAAAAATACTACTTATTTATTATATGAATAGCTAACACTAATTAAGGAAAAATAATTCATATTTAAAATGTTAATTTCCTATCAATTAATTCTTGATTATATTTATTAATTTAGTTGTTAATTAGTTTTAACTAAATAATAAATTTTTAATAGAAAAGAAAACCAAAAACAATGAAACGGAGCTACCATTTCCTAACACATCCAGCTTTAGAAGTAAAGGAAAAGTGGAAAGAGTGAATTGAAGAGGAGATAGGAACTGCTAGTCTCGACTCTCGATATCTCCCCACAACCAAATTAATTTTTAACTCTACCAAACACTGGAACTCTAGGAAGATGACCAAAATTCCATGGAACTGCAAATCCAAGGCAAAATCTCGTTTACCAAACACACCCTTAAGTAAGACCCTATCAAAAATAATGTCTAACATGTGGGACCCCTTGGATATACTAATTAACTATTCATGTATGTGTGCGCTTTCTTTTACAATACTAAAAAATTCAAAGTACGAATTTTATTCTTTTTTATTTATTTTCTATTGAGAATAATAATCTTTGAAAAATTTTATGTACGAAATAATTTATTATCATTATAACATGAAGAGTTGTATGTAAACAAGAGACTTTATAGCATTCAAACTTTATTGTTTTAACTCTTAAACATAAATGACATGCAAATTGACATAACATCATGGTTATAAAATATTCAATAGTATTTTAGGAATTCAAAAGTTTCACCATAAAGTTTTTAATAGTATAATAGGTTGTATGTACCGAAATAGGGGATTATAAAGGATGTAAAAAATTAAAAGTTGGGAAGGGGCTTCGCCATAGGGCCAGAATACGGGGAGGGTTGTACAAAATTTTCCTTAACAAATACTGTCAAAAAAAAAAAAAAAATTGTGTATCAATTATAGAATTAAAATGTAACACAATTTTTCTTTATCATACTTTCTCAATCTTGTACTAACACGTTGGAGACACATTGGAGAAATATTAGTGCAAAATTTAGGGGAAATATTTTTTTCTACCAACTGATTTTCAGAGTGAGCTATCATTCCGTAGAAAAAAAATATATATAAATTAAACCTTTTGAAAATATTAATAATATGAGTGTTTTTGCATATACTGGCAAAATTGCCATCGAATCAGAACACTATTTTGCACACATAACACGTGGGCCCGACTACTAAGTAATTTAATAATAATTTTGTTCCTACATATATTTAGCGGACACAAATTTTTTTTTCTTTCTATTTCTAAAATTGTGTTCAGAATCAAGCTATTTGATCATGATGGAAACTGTTGGAGGTGTAATACTTTTATCAGTATCAAAATTTTATACTAATAATTGTGTATAGGATTTTTTTTTTTTTTGGATATCGCTATTTTGTAGTTCTTGTTTTGTACCTTTCTCATGCTCTAAATATCGCAAGCTCATGGCTCTCGAAGTTGTCTATTATTATTATATATTTATTGTCTTAATGAGATTTTCATGGTTTTAGATTTTCTTGACTCGATCTCATCGTTTATAATCGATAATTTGGAAGTTAATAAACATTTATACATTTAGTAATGTTTTTTGGATTTATTTTAATAACCGACTAACATGTGGACCTTCATATATTTGTAGAGATCGATGACGATATCATATATATATATATATATATATATATATATATATATATATATATATATATATATATATATATATATATATATATTTGTTACGATCTGATCCTAAATTATTGGGTCAAACCGAATCATGTCCAACCTGCATCGTTGTGAGACGGCGGCAGTAAGTTGTTCTATATGCAGGTATTCACAACAACATCTATATATTGTCACAACTCGAATATACGAAAATTTTAAAACTTTTATTCAACAATTGAAAAGTACAAGTGGAAATGAAAGAACTGAAATAAAGTGCTGAATTCAAAATTAACAAAACTCCAAAACAATAAAACTAGAAAACTGGAAACGACTACCTAAGCGGTCGGCTCGTCGGCCTCAGGTCTTGCGTCCTCTAAGCGGGACTCCGGCAACACCACATGGTACAAACCGAGTCATAGTAGCTATTGTACAATAGCTTAGTATCCTCAATGTCCCCTAAAAATGTGGTCTCCAGTCAGGAGGGAGCAAGTACGAATATGTATCTCATATTTCAAGTAATAATGGAAAAGTACAGGCTAAACAGTTGAAATAATATTTTCAGCAATTTTAACAATTAAAAATAATGTGATTTGAATGTGTAATCGTCTATGACCGGCTTGGGTTATACAATAGCGTCCTAGAGACGCGATATGGCTTATCCCCGTGTGTAAGAGGGTAAGCTCGCACAATATGCAATATGAGGGGTATTGGCCATAAACGTTACACTATTCCCCCAATCCCCACAATCAATATCAATCAATATTTGAACCCTATGAGAGGGTTCCGTGTAGCAATGTGTTTTAACATGCAGCTTGATAATTACTAAATAAAATACAAGAAAACATAAACGCAACTTGCCCCTGTTAATTGACTGGATCGAGAATGTTGGTACCGAGGAGGAAGTCAAGTTCGTCTCCGAGATCCTACAATTGAGAACCTTGGCTTAGAACCATAATGAAACCATTCTAGGTGTGCTAGTTACAATCTCTAGAAGCATACCCTAGTCAGGTTTTAAGTTGTTTAATTAGTCTACCGAAAATCTAACGTCGCAATCTACGTTCGTTATTATTTTAATTAAATAAGTCGGTTACTGATTATTTGGAAAAAATAGCGATTAACGGTTAATTTGGCAAAACTTTGTATTTTTAATATGTATATATAAAACTAGACTTTTTCTTTTAAATGAGAAAACATGTGAATTAATAGATTATTAATTATGAGAAAACTTATTAATTTTCTTTATAAAATAAATATCCATTTTTATATTCTACGCGTTTAACGGCAAAACAACATTCTAGAAAAATAAGAAAAAGCTACGCTACATAATACAGGGTCACAGAGAAATAAAAAAAAAATTGGACTTATGTCCTTACAAATTATTTGCATAAATTAATTAATTCATAAGGCGAGCTCTGAGTGCCGCGAACGGTCCAAACAGTAAGCCGAGACCCTGTACCATAAATACTAAAAGCAGTACCAGTTTTAAAAATAAATTATAATTAATTAAAAAATTAAAGAGTCTCATACTTGGTCGTGCAATATCATGTTGCTGGCTAACGCCTCAACGTATAGGTAACCCTGTATCGTTTGCGTTTCGCCGAGGCTCATTCGACCGATACGGTCGTCGCCTAACGGGGATACGAAACTCACAAAATCCGCATTTAAAGCCGACAAAACCAAATTTGTAAATCGTTTTCAAGGACCGGATTTGAAAATAGATTTTTATTTACCAATTTACTAAATACTTTTAAATACTTTTATTTTGAAAACATTTCCGAAAATTCTGGCAGCACCTCCTCTGTAACTGGGACAACCCAATCCTGGGAGGATGCCAACCACAACACAATAAAATATATCCCAAACCAGGGATCACACATTTCCAACTCAAAATGAATATTCAACCCAAACCAACCACAGCACAAATGTAACAAAAATAGAAAATACGCCGAGACGTAACTGATACTCTACGTATCACCCAAAGCAACAGAATAATCAAAATACCGAATCCCGAAACGGGATCGGGACCGCGTCATCATAGACTATCTATGGGAGGGACACGGGGACACGAAGTTATACCTCAATTGCTCGGCTAGAGCTCTTAGATAAAAATATGAAAGAATAATCCACGCGGCAGCGACACGGGAACAAAAACACCAAAGAGCACCGCAGAACAGCAGGTCGAAAAACCCGCGGATCAGCGCTGGGAGCGGCCACGGGTCAGCGAGTCCCGGAAAGTCAGATCGGGTCAGCACAGCCACAGGGGCAGCGCTAGAATGCGCGGATTGGAACCCGAGGGTCTGGAACAGGGGCGGCCAGAAACTCATGGCACGCCGGGAGCGCTCGCCGACGGACAGCGCACCGGGGTCGCCGGTGAAGTCGGCGAGAGGCGCGCAGGGGGTCGAGCGGCCCCGGGACAGAGGCAGGCGGAGTCTGGCCGGGCACGGAAGGCGGTGCGGGGCCTCGGGAGGGTCGCCGGGCGCTGGGATCGGCGCACGGGAGGCGCTGCGCTGGCTGGACGGGGCGGAGGCCGCCAGGGTGTTGGCCGGACGGGTCTCGGAGACCGCCGGGAGGTCGCGGGCGGACCTGGCCGGAGGAAGCGGCGTCGGGTGGAGGCGCGGAAGGCGGCGCGCGGCCTCGGAAAGGATGGCGGCGGACGGCCGGAGGCTCGGGCTCGACGGAGTTGGCCGGGGCTCTGGTCGGCTAGGGCACGTCGGGTGGGAGCTTTGGGGGAAGAAAGGAATTAAGTGAGGGAGAGGAATGAGAGAAATGAAATGTGATTTTGAGTGAATGGGGAAAGGAGCTGGGAGTTTTTTTATGAAGAGTTGTGGAGAAGCATGGAGTGGAAGAGAGGAAAAGTAGGAAGAGAATGGGGGGTATGTGGCCAGGTCGTGGGGGAGACCAGGCCAGGTCGTGGGTTTAGTATTAGTTTTTTTTAATAACCAATATATATATATATATATATATATATATATATATATATATATATATATATATATATATATATATATATATATATATATATCAGAGTTTTAGAAGGAAAAAAATAAAGACGGGATCGGAATCAGAAAATCGGGTCTGGTGTCCGGACTCGGGTCGGACCCCGGACACGGGATCGGAGACAGGGCCACAATCAAAAATCCAATGATTAATTTTAAAAAAATAATATTTTCCTGATTCGACTAATATAATAATAATAATAATAATAATAATAATAATAAATAATAATAATAATAACTAAACTAATTATCTAGCTACGGAACACACTGCAACAGAACTCAACAACTGGCAAAAAAATCCAATAAATTGTCCTCGCACATGCGTCATGCCGATTAGGGCGATCACTCCGCATGAGCGCTGTTATGGTGATTCATACAGCGAGAGTGATCGAACTTGCATGACGTGGCAATCTGATTGCTTCGACTTGTGGTTTGACGCGAAGGTGGACTTGAGAATGACTCGGTGTGCTTGACGATTTATAGCTTGAGGATTGAGTAGGTCCAATCCGCGTATCAAGAATGAATTAGTCTAGACTCAAGCAAGAATACGCCCCGATGAGAATGATTATTCCGCGGGAGCGTTGCATGGTGATTCATGAACCACCGTGGATAATCGGACTCACGTGAGATTGGGACGCGACAAATTGTTGAGCTAGATGACCTCGTGATCGAATATATGTATTGGTTAGAATTGGTGAATTGAACGAATTTGAATATGTGCAACGCGTGCCTTGATGCAAATTAGGTGATCATGTTCGATGTTTAGAAATCTGAGTGACGCGAGCTTGGGTAGAAGATTGAGTGTCTTATATATATATATATATATATATATATATATATATATATATATAGAGGAAGGATAGGCATCCCCGCACTTTTTGCATCCCCAAGCATCTCCCCTATTTACACCGTTGGATGGTGCTTTAAGTCATCTAATCTTAACCGTTGATTTACCAATGGTTAAGATTAGATGACTTAAAGCACCATCTAACGGTGTAAATAGGGAAGATGCTTGGGGATGCAAAAAGTGCGGGGATGCCTATCCTTCCTCATATATATATATATATATATATATATATATATATATATATATATATAAGAAAAGAATATATATATATATATATATATATATATATATATATATAAGGAAAAATATATATATATATATATAAGTATATATATTCTTTTCTTATATATATATATATATATATATATATATATATATATATAAAAGTATATATATTCTTTTCTTATATATATATATATATATATATATATATATATATATATATATATATATATATATATATATATTTTTTTTTTTTTTTTTTTTTATATATATATATATAAGTATATATATATATATATATAAAAGTATATAAGGACTGGCTCATTACTAAGCTAGTAGTATACTTCGTATGATACTTAGGTTAAATGAGTGTGAGATTATTGCTAGTTTCATATTTACATCATGCTCGTGATTATTGGTAGTTTCATCCAACACGGACCCAACCAGTCCCTTCACGAGCAATATATATATATATATATATATATATATATATATATAAGGACTGGCTCATTACTAAGCTAGTAGTATACTTCGTATGATACTTAGGTTAAATGAGTGTGAGATTATTGCTAGTTTCATATTTACATCATGCTCGTGATTATTGGTAGTTTCATCCAACACGGACTCAACCAGTCCCTTCATCCAATATATATATATATATATATATATATATATATATATATATATATATATATATATATATATATATATATATATAAAAGGACTGGCTCATTACTAAGCTAGTAGTATACTTCATATGATACTTAGGTAAATGAGTGTGAGATTATTGCTAGTTTCATATTTACATCATGCTCGTGATTATTGGTAGTTTCATCCAACACGGACCCAACCAGTCCCTTCTCGATATATATATATATATATTAAGGAAAAATATATATATATATACCCGGTCAAGTTATATATGTTTGGTGCTAGGTAGAGTTGTTTAGAGGCCAGCGTTCAATTTATTCGATTTCAACCGAATCAAAATGGTTAAAATCGAATAAAACTGAAATTCTAAAAATCTAAAATCGAAGTCGAATCGAAATTAGCCAAAACTGAATCCGAACCGAACCGAACAATCAATTCGATTGGAATACTTCTATCGTTAATTTGTCGGACCAAAGTTGGGTTCGTGGTTAAATTATATTAAAAATGTCAATTTTTATACGCACATTTGTTACATTTTAAAGCTGCGCCAGAACTTGGACTAGTTATTAAATTATTAAAGTTGGACTTGAAAACATATACATAGAATTATTGTTTTTAAATTGTACACATTTTTAATCGCAAAATATACATAACATTAAAAATGTTTAGATAATTGTACAAATATTTATTTTGGTTTTGGACCGAAACTAAAATCTAAAATAGATACCGAATAAATTTTTTTAGCATTTTAAAAACCAAAATTGAACATAATTTTTCAGTCCGAACGGATATTCGTTGTGTTATATTTTGGTGTATTTTTACTAGGAGTGTTTGATATATTGCCGGTGCGTGCAAATGTTTGCTTCTATACTTCTATGCTGCTTTTGCTTTTGTCACATGCTTATGGCTTTTTCAGTTTTTTTTTCTGGACTTAACCGTTTGAGATTTTGTGCAAGCTACATTGGATATTTTTATGTCCATCGTCTTTAACTCTTCTAATTTTTATAAATAGAATAAATAATACGTGTCCATCCAGATCGACTTCGAATAAATAGGACTTATTCAGTTATTTGAGGCTAACTTTGTTGTATCTATTTGATGTGAACATGTATACAGTCACATAGATCTTTTTTCACCAAATTCGAGTGGCTCTTGTGGTTACCGATGAGAGGTATAAGATTTCGACTGTAAAGTAAAAGATCAGTTAATCGAACTACGAAAGCGTATTATTTTTTTGGAATGAGTCTCGTACACTCCCTATTGTGATATTTTGGAATGATTTCTTTAGTTACGGAGTCCTCTTCTCAGCCTGGCGACACGCTGGTCGCTGACTCGCTGGTTATCAGGGTCTTCACAAATGAAGAGGAAAGAGTGAGGAATACGTAGATATCCTTTCCTCACTCCTTCCTTTTGTCGGTCAAATATGGATAGGTATGGATGTGATGTTAACTTGTGATTTGCTCTCTTTCATATCTAACATGATTGCCCATGCATGAAGGCTTCAATTATATGTGTCTATCTCTATCTCTTTGGATAATAATATAACTATTTAAAAGGATAAAAGTTGAACACTCAACATAATGTAACGCAAATAATTTTACTTTCTAAAATATGTTTGGATAGATATACTATTATTTCAGTTTCATATAATTTTTATTTGGATGACAAAAAAATTGAAAGTTCCAAGTTCTAAGGTTTGAAAGACAACATAAAAGTAGAAGTGAGAATTCAAATATCTATTAATTAACAAATATTAACTAACAAATAAAAAAGACGAAGAAGAATAAACGAAATTATTTTAAAATAACAAAGTTTAATTAAGAAAATTTAAGAAAAAAAATAAATTATTGCTATTCGAAAAATTAGTTAGCAGTAAGTAAAAAAAATTTTAATTAGCAAGAAACAAAGGAAAATTTAGTTAATAAAACCCAATTAACCAAAAATAAATTAAAATTTTATTTTAAAAAAACCCATTAGTTAAAATTTAATTAAAAAATCAATTAGACAGAAAATTTAAGAAAAAATTTATCAAATGTCCAAAAATCGCAAAAGTTTTATGAAAAATCCACCGCAAAATAACATTTAACGCGTGCCCAGAATTAGCGAAAAATATATAAAATAGTGCAGAATGACCTTTTTGTCCTTCTAATTTATTGAAAACACCCACGAAACCTACTCTTAAAAAAACGTATCGATTCTTCCTCTTCTTTCATATGCTGCTCACTTTTGAATTTAGGTTTTCTCCTCCAAAATCTTCAAACCTTACTTCAAAAACTCGTCAGTGACTCCCCATTCGTAATCTTCACACCATGTCGTCGTCATCAGTTTCCACTTCATCATCATCATCATCATCAACTGGAACCCCACTTCATCATCATCAGCATCAACTGGAACCCCGGTTAGAGAAGAGAGGGCTGATGTGAAGAGAATTAAGAGCTTTTTGTCATTCTCCGTGTTAAAATCACGGAGAATTCACATTCTCCGTGTTAAAAATACGAAGAATGGCATTTTCCTGTGTTAAATTAACGGAGAATTGTTATTCTCCGTGTTAAAATGACGGAGAATGGCCATTCCCCGTGTTAAAATACATGAGAATGGTCATTCTCCATGTTAAAATAACAGAGAATTGCCATTCTACGTGTTAAAATTACGGAGAATTGCCATTATCCGTGTTAAAAACATGGAGAATGGCCTTTTTCCGTATAAATTGACGGAGAATTGACATTCTTCGTGATAAAATGACGGAGAATGATCAATCTCCATGTTAACATGCAGGAGAATAGTCATTCTCCGTGTTAAAATCACGAAGAATGGCCATTCTCCGTTGTAAAATCACGTAGAATGACCATTCCCCGTGTTAGAATGCAGGAGAATGGCCATTCCCTATGATAAGATCATGGAGAATGATTATTCCCGTGTTAACATGCAGGAGAATAGTCATTCTACGTGTTAAAATCACGGAGAATGGTCGTTCTCCGTTGTAAAATTACGTAGAATGGTCATTTTCCGTGTTAGAATGCAGGAGAATGGACATTTCCTGTGTTAAAATCACGAAGAATGACCATTTCTAGTGTTAAGATCACGGAGAATTATCTATTTTTTTTAGAAAGTATATATTGATTGATATCATACTTTTTATTGTTGTTTGTTTTATATCAGTGCAAACAACCGATAAGCTCAAAAAGACAAATAAAAGACTCAGGAGTGAGAAAAGCGATCGAGCTTCAGAAACAAGTTGAATCGTTGCAGAATGAAGCCATTAAAAAGGACCTAATCGTCGAAAAACTTTAAATCTCTCCACGAAGATGATGATGATGAGCGATGATCAGAGTTCGACTGAAAAAAAGTACAGTGAACTACGAACAATATGGACGGAATCCGTCAAAAGTGGGGGGTATTATTCATTTGCGTAAAGTGGTGGGGTGCACCTTAAATAAGGATAAATCAAGTGGGGTGCCACTCAAAATTTCTCTAAAAAAATTAACGTGAACAAAAACTAAACTATTAATAAAGAAATAAAAAGTAACAAGACTCTCCACTTTCAACGAATTCGACACTCATTTTATAACGTAACTCAAAAGCTCTCAACTTGCATCAAAACTCTCCACTTTAGTGTACTTTCATTGACTAACCAAACACTTAAACTGTTATTATGCAAATGCATTGAAAGTGGCACTTTCCATTCACTTTTCATGCACTTTCTCTAACCAAACGCTCGAGGTGAGAAAGTGGACTGCATTTACATCAAAACAACCCACTTGCAGCTCACTTACTTCCAACCAAAAGTGAGTATATGTGAAAGGTACCGTTATACAGCTTTTGTAATTTCTCTAGTTTACAAGTAAATTGAGTCTGCATCCTAGTCTAAGAAAAGAAAATGAGAGGAAAGAAATGAAGGATGAAATATAAATTTAAAAAAAATGCTATTTGTCCCTCCAAAATATCTCTTAAATGTATTCTTATTTATATGGCAACGTAAAAGTCATCTGACATGACAACTTGATAAGTGAAATTTTAAAATTAAAATTAATATTAAAACTAAAATTAATATTAATCCAGTTTAAAATTAAAATTAATATTAACGTTAATATTAATATTAATGTTAATTTTAACAATAATATTAGCATTAACATTAAAAAATTATATATTTTTTAAAATTTATCATGTCAGATGTCATATCAACTACCACATAAGGAGTAGTTTGGAGGAACATTTTGGATGAACGAATAACATTACTCTATTTAAAAAGTATCATTATAGAACATATTATTTGTACGAAACTTTTAAAATATCATAGGACCAAAATCGTTTATGAGCATGTGCAATATGTACGATCACACATGATAAAAAAAATCGTAAGTCTCAATTTTTTTTAACCTTGGTATATATTATTGATGTAAAATCATTTTCTTAGATTTAAAATTTATATTTTTTAGAAACTACAGTAACATATTCTTAAAATGTCAAAATTGTAAAAGTAGTTAAAAAAATAAATAAATCTTTTATTAGTATTTTTGTATAGTCCCTAAAATGTAAAAAAGGGCCACTCATTGGACATCTAGATTATGATACATATATATCTACACTGAATTCTTTTTGTTGATTAGCAAAGCTCATGAAACTTAAGAAAGTTAGCTTAAAACAAAATATATAAAATTTCAAGAGGAGTCAGGATCGCGCTCTCTCTCTCTCTCTCTCTCTCTATATATATTTTTTTTTTTTTTTTTTTTTTTTTTTTCAAGAGGAGTCAGGATCTCGCTCTCTCTCTCTCTCTATATATATATATATATATATATATATATATATATATATATATATATATATATATATATATATATAAAATGAGTTCTTATTTTCTGTATATATAAATAAAGAGAGAGAGAGAGAGAGAGAGAACATATATTTAACTAAATGAGTTCTTATTTTCTGTAGTCGAACTCATCTATTAGCAAATGCGAGTGTGAGTTAAAAAAATTGTTGCCACATAGAAATAAAACGACTTTATTGAAAAAAATAGAGAAATTTTGACTTACCCCCCACTTGCAATACCCATATTAAGGGTGCACCCCACAGTTTTGCATTAATGAAGAAATACTCCCATTTTGGACGGAAACCGTCAAAAAATTAAATTTTGGACGAAAATGTCCTTGGGTTCTTCCTTTTTTTTTGTTTTTTTTCCCTCCCCCTCCCCCCCCCTCCCCCCGCGGCCACCGCTCCCCCCCCTCCCCGCCATCGCCTCCGCTCCCCTCCCCCTCCCTGCCGCCGCCGCCGCCGCCGTCGCTCCTACCGCCGCCGCCGCTGCAACTGCTGCCACCGCCGCTGTCGCTGTTGTTGCCGCCGCCCGCCAGAGGTGGGGAGGGGGGGTCAGCGAAGGCGGTGGCGGTGGCTGGGAGGGGGGAGAGCGGTGGCGGGGAGGGGGGGCGGGTGGCCGCGGGGGGAGGGGGGAAGGGGGGAGGGAAAAAAAAAAACAAAGAAGAAGGAAGAACCTATGGGCATTTTCGTCCAAAATTCAAATTTTTGACGGTTTCCGTCCAAAATAGGGGTATTTTTTCATTAATGCAAAACTGTGGGGTGCACCCTTAATATGGGTAATGCAAGTGGGGGATAAGTCAAAATTTCTCATATATATATATATATATATATATATATATATATATATATATATATATATATATATATATATATATATATGAGCATCTCTAGCCCTATATAATGTAATTTTTATTTGGCACGAGGCACAAGATAATTTTTTTATATGATAAAATTATATTCACATAAAATAATAAAGTAAAAAATTTGAGTGGCACCCCACTTTTGTTTACCATATTAACAGTGCACCCCACAAGTTTACAAAAATGTAAGGTACCTCCCACTTTTTTGACGGTTTTCGTCCCCAACTTGCGGTCAACCTCTTTGACCATTTTTTACCAAAATATCCATGTCTTCTTTCCCGTATCCCCCTATGTTTTCAGTGTCTGCCCCCTGCCCGCCGTCGGCGTGCCTCCGCCGCCCCCCCTTCGTCGGGCCCTAGCGCCGCCCCCCCTTCGTCGAGCCCTAGCGCCGCCCCCCCTTCGTCGGGCCCTAGCGCCGCCCCCCTCCCCGACCTCGTCGCAGGAGATCTACGCACGCAGCCACTCGCTCCACGCCCGCCCCCCACCCCTCCCCCCCACGGTCCGCATCACCGCGATAGTCCCCGAGGAGACCGTCGAGACGGCACTGGCCGCCGAGAACCTGCGCGACTTCGTCCGCCGCGAGTCCCCGCGGGTCGTCGTGTTCGTCGACACCGAGTGCTTCGGCGACGGGGGGCCTCGTTCCGTCGGAGCTTCGCCGGCGGCCTCGAGTTCTACTGGGGATGGGGGTCGGCGAGGTCAATGAGGGGGGCAACGAGGTCGGGGAGGGGGGCGGCAAGGTCGGGGTGGTCGGAGAGGGGGGCAGCAAGGTCGGGGAGGGGGACAACAAGGTCGGGGTGGTCGGAGAGGGGGGCAGCAAGGTCGGGGAGGGGGGACAGCAAGGTCGGGGAGGGGGACGACGAGGTCGACGAGGTCGGGGGGGGCAGCAAGGTCGGGGATGTCGGGGACGGGGGCGACGAGGTCGGAGAGGGGGGACAGCGACGAGGGGGGCGGGAGACACGTTGAAGAAGACAACAGGTCCGGGGTATTTTTGTCAAAAAATTTGGGTCAACCTAGTTAACCGTCCATATTGGACGAAAAACGTCAAAAGTGGAGGGTATCTTACATTGTTGTAAACTTGTGGGGTGCACTGTAAATATGGTAAACAAGAGTGGGGTGCCACTCAAAATTTCTCTCTATATATATATATATAAAAGAAAATTTACTGTACAAATATTAATTTAATAGAAATTATCTACAACAATATATTTTTCCAAAATTAGATTTAACGATACAATCCGACATGCAGTGTGTCGGAAAATTGGGCACGTCCAATTTTTGACAGACCGTGTGTCGAAAATTGGACGTGGTCCAAATTTTCGACACACTGTGTGTCGGAAAGTACACTGAGGCGGTTCGGGTTGGTTTGTGTGCACGGTTTGGTTTTAGTGAGGGTTGATTTAATGCTACTGGTGGTTGGGGGAGTGGGTTGTGAATAATTGAGGAGAGAAGTGAGTAGAGAAGGGAGTAAAGAAGAGTAAAGTGAGTTCTCAGTAGCCAGAATACAAACGAGAAGAAGGAGAAGAAGAAGAAGAAGGAAGAAGAAGGAGAAGAAGAAGAAGAGGATGAAAGAAGACTAAAGGTTCGTAAAATTTGTTAAATTTAGTTTAATTATGTTTATTATTTATATTATGATTCTCTAATCCTTACATAAACACTAATCTAATGTATACCCTAATTCTTGTATAAAAATTCATTATATAATAAATCTATTATATAAATGGTTAGTAAATCCATTGTATAAATCTATTATATAACCCCAACACTAATGTAGACCCTAATCCTAACCTAATGTAGACCCTAATCCTTAACTAATGTATACCATTATCCTAACATAATGTATACCATTATCCTAACCTAATGTAGACCCTAATCCTAACCTAATGTATACCATTATCCTAACATAATGTATACCATTATCCTAACCTAATGTAGACCCTAATCCAAACCATTATCCTAAACCTAATGTAGACCATAATCCTAACCTAATGTAGACCCTAATCCTAACCTTCACCCTAACCCCCTAAACTAAACCCTAACATAATTAAAGCTTAAAACCGTTAACCCAAACCTTAACCCGTAAAGTATCGTAACCTAATCCAAAATCTTTTCCTAACCCAAATCCTTTCCTAACACGTGAACACAACCCTAACATAATCCAAACCCTTACCCTAATGTAAACCGAAACCCTAATATATCCTACTCTTAAATATGCGTTTTGACAACCGTCATTTTACGGATGGCTACCCAAAACGATGGTCATATACCAGGGGGGCCGACTACAGAATTGATTAAGCAGCAACGCAAGTCGCACCTATGTAGTCTAATTTTGACTGGAGAGGTATATTAAATTTTAATTGTGTTAGTCAATAAAATTTTCATTGTATATGTTTAGTAATAACATAGTTTGTATGTTTTATATATAGCTATGTGATTATAAAAGGGAAGTACGGTGTCGAGAACACAATACATGGCGCTATGAGGGTCAACTTGGTTTTTGAAAGTTGACTAGTGACCAAGAAGCATTATTGCACGTATTTGGTTTTCATTACCTTGATCAAATACGTTTTCTACGTCACGATAGAGACTTGATTCTCAGTCTAGTGGAGCGCTGGTGGCCCGGACGAAATACGTTCCAGCTGTAGAAGCATGGAATTTCACAACCAGAAAGCCCATGCGCCAGACACTACATGCGCCAGAACTCAGACGAAGAACTTCACAGCAAAGTCAATAAGTATAGACATTTGAAGAAGGACTTTTTATTTATATATAAAAGTCTATTACATGTCTAGAAAAGGTTGTACAAAGGAGAATTTTTACAAAGGAAAGAGCCTAAGTCTACAGCCAGCGGCCACCATGCGCCTTCAGATAAGCGCAGCGGCCACCATGCGTCTCCAGATAGGCGCAACATCACTATGCGTCACCAGTGAGGCGCAGCAGATATCATGCGCCTCCATCCAGGCGCATCCCATCATCTCTTCAGCAGCTCAGTTATGTGCATCCCTTCAGCCAAATTCTTCCAGCCAGGCTCACCTGGCCGAGCAGAGCCCAGTTATGTGCCGCTCTTCCAACCAGGCTCGCCCGATAAATGCTTCGACACAAAGCATTTAACCCTCTGGCTGGAACCAAGGAAGAGAAGAGCACCGCAAATGCTGTGGCCAGGGAAGGCTTCGAAAGAGCCTCCAAAGCCGAAGGAAGACCGTGATCGAAACCACGGCTAAAGGAGCAGCTTTCGACACGATCAAAGTGGGGGAAACCCCACTTTGCAGGAAGAAAGAGCCTTGCACCGCCATTCCGATCTACGGCTCTTCCGGAATAACAGAGACGAGGCTCGAGCATCCCTATCTTTGGATGCAACAGGCACCTTCCGCCTGCCTCAGAAGCCCTCGACTCCGTCTTTTGGATGTAACAGTCACCTTCAAGTGCATCAAAGACAACACAGCGTCTCATCTTCACCCTCGGGAGCACTTCGTCAGCAGAATGCACCCGTATGTTCAAGTTCATATTGGAAGTACGTGAGGGAATGAGAAGCAAATCTTCTCTCCATGCCACTATTTATAGGCCGGGCAGATCAAACCCACGCGCCAAGTGGATGGCCCTCCGAATTCCGTGCAATGAATTTACATTAAATGGATGAACCGGACGCCTCGAATTCAGCCAAACGGCTATTTATAGCACTCGAAGAGCGAGACAGCCGCATCATTAAAAGACATGTCCGATGCGCCAGCCAGACAGCGCATCACACGGACGCGCCCTTCGGCATCAGGCGCATCACACAGACGCGCCCTACAGTACTCGGCGCATTATAGAGGGTGCGCCCCCACACATCTCCATACCGAGTGGAACGCCAACCGACGCGCCCACTCAGCTGTCCATCGAACGTCACCAACATTAAATGCTGAACTGACAGAGTTGGCAGCACGCCTCCCAAAGTCTGAACAGTTGACAGCTTTATTCAGAAAACGAAGCGTCGGCAACGTCAGCATCATCATGACTCTATTCCGACGGCTACTGCCACGTGGCCACCCGCATGCGCCTCTACGGCCATGCGTCCACACCCGCATGCGCCTCTACGGCCATGCGTCCTAACCAGCATGCGCCTCAAAAGCCATGCGCCTCGGACCCTTCACTGATCCCTAAAGACAGAAGAAGAGTCTCCGGTTGAAGTTTTGCATGCGCCTCAAAAGCCATGCACCCCAGACTGATCTCTGATCCCAAAAGACAGAAGGAAAGTCGCCTGCATGCGCCTCAAATGCCATGCGCCCCAAATGGTTTGTAACTCCTAAAGGTTATGAGCCGCAGCCTCCTCCTGCGCCCAATCCAAGGCGCAGCCCACCAGATCACTCCTCTTCACCAAATCCGAGATCTTCGAACCATGAGTCGACGACACGTGTCTTTTGACTCAACTCGTCCAAGATTTCAGCAACGGAAAGATCTTCTCTTCTGCTACGTGCCGGCTCACAACAGCAGTATGAAGAGTTCCCCCCCTCGATCAGGGCGCAGCATCCATGCGCCTCCATCAGCAACCTCCACATGGCGTCCCCACACCGGCGCATCCTACATGCGCGCATGAGCAGCCAGCCTGCAAAACTATAAATAGAAGGATCATCCCCTTCACACACACACAGAGACTCAGAACATAAGACTCACAGAGAATCCACGACAGAGAATCACCGGAGAGGCAGTTCTAGACACTCAACGTCTTCCTCCTCTCAGCAAGCTCCAGCACCCAGAGCAATCAACACCTTCAGAGAACCGATAACCGCCGTCAGCCGATCAACGGAGTCAACGCATTACCACTCGCTCCATTGGCACTAAGGACCCAGCTTAAACAAAAGTGTACTCCTAGGACTACATCTAAGTCCTATATTGTATCACTATTCTGTTTGTATTAAGATTTCAATCAAAACAATTTTAATGGCAAACAAGCTGGTGACTCTGCTGGGGACCTCTTTCTCCTCTACCGAGAAAGTCGTGTCACAGGCCGACGACGTGAAGGTGGGCTCCTCCCATAAGACGCTGGTAGTGCGCCTCAATCAACAGGCGTACGAGGAGTTCATTTCTGAAGGAAGTGCGAGTCCTTCGAAGCGGCTGTCGAAGCCGAAGAAGACCCGCGCAGTCTGGGTGCGCAAAGTCGACGCCTCGGGCACCACCGTCGAAGGGGATACGCCCGTCCAGCCTTCCCTTCCTGCTGACGTCCTCAGCAGTCAAGGTGCGCCCGCTGATGCAGCGCATCTCTCGGGGAAGCGTGCGGCTGACCACGTTCTCCAGCCATCTTCCTCTCAGGCGAGGAAGATACGTCGACGGAGCAGGGGCGCAGCCAATGCCCCGTGCATCACTTCTGATGCGCCACAAAGAGCCTCTGTCTTTGACAGACTCACTCGCTGTAATGGCGAAGAGAATTTGGATGCTGAGTACTATGCGCCCCAGCGGGCTGGTACGAAGAAATCCAAGGAGGCACGGGCCATGCGCCACAAACGTGCTATGTCAGCAGCCGGCCAGAGGCACGCGCTTACAATCACGCGCGCTGCCGATGGCAAGCTGTACAAGGTTGACTCAAGTGCTTCTGCACCGACAACGAGTCGACCTTCAAAGTCCTCATCTCGCTTGGGCGCATTCACTGCGTGCACAACCAAGCCGAGAGAGGCAAACTCTGTGGTCTTGAACTCCTGCGCCTCCTCTGGTTGTGCGTTCGAGGTCCGTTCAAGTCACTTCAAATGCTGTGGTTCCCCCACTACTGATCGTGATGCCTGCTTGGTATTAGATCAGGGGGCGCAACACTCACCCGACCACCCCGGCGCTTGGCCCTGCCATGCGCCTGAGAGGGGTGTGAGGGTAGCACTCTCCTCCAACGACTTGCGCAACGTGATCACTCACAAGCGCCGGTCAGGAGAGTTGACCAACAAGCACGATGCGCCTCTCACGGGGCACACTTGTGCAGTGGTCACCATCAACTGCTGTTGCAAGACGGCAGTACCGCCAAAGCAGTCGGTCTTCCAACGGCTACAATCATCGATACCCCTCCGACATCGCCTTGGGACGAAGGTGTCTGCAGAAGAGGAACTAAAGATTGCGTCATGCAACGTGATCTCCAATTCCTCATCTGTTCGGAAGACGACTGCCAATTCCTCGTCTTCATCCAAAAGCCAGCCGAGGAAAACCAAGGCAGCTGTCACGACCTCTGGAGTGTTCGAAGGCACTCGGTCGAGGAAGAAGTCCTTGGAGGAAGCTGGGGGTAGCCAGACCCTTGTCGAGCCTCCTTCCGAAGACGAAGATGTCCAAAGCACAGCTGCGGCGGATCTTCATCAAGGCGAAGATGGCCTCCCTGAAGCCCCTCAAAAGGACGATGTCCTCCAGGACACCGCCGGGGGTAGTACTGAAAACGAAGAGGCCCTTCAAGACAGAGCTGAGGGCAGTCAGGCCCTTGCAGATGCGCCTGTCGAAGACGAACTCCAGAATGTGGCTGGGGGTGGCCAAACACCAGGAGAAGTCACTCCCCCACATGAGAGCGAGGCTGAGAGCGAAGCCTCAACTAATCCATCCACTTTCGGCCGTGTCATGACAGTATACATGACCGGGGGTGATCTTGAGACTGATGCGCCGCCACAAGACATTGTCCAGCGCATAAACTCGCTAGAGGGAGGACTCAAAACCCTCTCTGCCTCAATGCAAGCACTGACTCAAGCAGTGTTTGAGATGCGGTCGACCTTGATCAGGACACCTTCAAATGGTCCCGACCCAGGAGCCAATGGAGAGTCGAGTGTGCCCCTCCAGCGGACACCCTCAGACACAGAAGCACCCCGGACATCGGAGCCCTCAAACGCTCTACTCCAGGTAGTACCTCCTTCCCCGACTCCTAGCTCCACGGAGGACGTGGTCAAAATGATCAAAGATCTGCGGGAGCGCTTCGAGTCCAAGAACAGGCAGGAGGAGCGCCAGAAGATGGGCATTCCCCAGTCTTATCCCCTTGAGTGGAACAAGGTAGTTTATCCTCCAAAGTATAAACCACAAACACTCACACCGTATGACGGGAAGGACTCTCCACGACGGTACCTGACGTACTTCCAGTCGCAGACAGGGCATCTTCCAAAGGAGGATGCGCTCCTCACCAGCATCTTTGTTGGGGCCCTGAAAGGGGTGGCGTATGACTGGTACTGCAGCCTCCCCGATAATTCCATATCGTCCTTCGACGACCTGACACGCCTCTTCCTCGACCACTTCTACGACGGGGGGAAGGACATGACGATGGCGTCTCTCATTGAGATACGCCAGAAGGACAAGGAAACGGTTCGGGCATTCATCGAACGCTTCCGTCAGGCCTGCTTCAGGCTACCTCCAGGCATGCCAGAACATGCGCTTCTCTCCGCTTGCAGTATGAACATGCTGCCTGCAGTAAAGCTCTGGCTTAACTCTACTCCCCCTCCCGACTGGAGCTCCCTAATCATTGAAGCTGAAGCTGCAGAGAAGAAGGCGGCCAATGCACGTCTTCTGGGTGTTAGCTTCCCCGCCTTTGACGATAAGGGGAAAAAGTCCGCAACCAACAACTCCGGACGAGAAACAAAGGGGATACAGGCATTGACTGTTAATGCCTCGAAGGGCGCATCTGCGCCTACTCAAAAGCCTCCACTGGCACCGAGACCCAAGGAGGTTTATTCATTCAATGATGACGACACCCTGCAACTCTTTGAGATACTGAAGCAGGGTGACAAGATCAAGCTTCCGGACCCGAAGCGGCCCGATGAAGTCGGGAAGGTGGACAACCCGAGGTACTGTCACTACCATCGGTTTGTCGGACACCCGACTAAGGACTGCTACGTCCTCAAAAATTACATCCAGTGCATGATCAATGCGGATGTAATCTCCGTCGACTACGAAGAGAAGACGGTGTCAGCGAATGTGGTGTCACTTCAGTTCGGCACCTTGCCGCCGACTACCACACAAGATGGCGTCGTCCCCATCCCTAAGGCGACAATGGAGGTGGTGAATTTGCCACCCACCCGTGACAATGTGAGTGGACTTGTCCCACTCACCACATCTCGAGGAGAGGTCCTCTGGGTTCACCCCGACCTCGTCTCCGAGGTAACTCAACCGGAGGTACGCCCTACCTCCAAAGCAAAAGGCAGGAAGATCAAGTCTTGCCGCACGGTCTCTTCTTCAACGGAAGAGGCGCTTCCTGTGCAGACACGTGCACAACAGAACTCCCAGCCCGGTGAAGCTGCCGCCGAAGTGGTGCCTCCTGGCACCATCCCTGAGGAGGGTCCATCCAAGCCCTCAGCAGCCAATAAACAAAAGCAAGTGGAGGCCCGTTTCGACAGACCTCTGCGGAAAGAAAATGCTTCGGGGCTAGCCAAGCCCCACAATTTTGACATTCTGGCACAACTGGCCAGTACTCCTGCATGCCTGTCTTTGTTCGAGCTCCTGCGTCTCTCCAAGGACTCCCGAGAAGCTCTCTGCGAAGCTCTGAAGGATGCCGAATCCTTTCTCAGTCAGGTCAAGCAGCCTGAAGACCTCCCAACTACTTGTGCACACTGTCATTGTGCGGATGAAGTTATCCCAAACATAACCTTCACCCAACAAGACATGCTGCTCAAGCATCACCGACATAACCGACCGTTGTATTACACAGGGTACATCGGTTCGGTAAAGGTGAGCAGGATTCAGATCGATCCGGGGTCTTCCCTAAGCATCATTCCAAAGGCGCTGCTATCAAAGCTGGGGATCCCAATGTACCGGCTGGCGCCCTCCAATACGACCATCAGCGGCTTCAACGCCAGCAAGAGCGAGCCACTGGACAAGATCCGGCTGAAGTGTCACATCGGCAGCCTCAAAACTGAGGTAACTTGTTATGTGGTGGATGCCGAGGTCAACTACAACATCTTACTCGGACGACCATGGTTACATGAGTATATGGTGGTGCCCTCCACGCTCCACCAATGCATGAAATATGTATCCACCAACGGCGTCATCCGGACGGAGTTTGTAGATATCGATCCCTTCAAAGGGATTGAGGCCTACTTCACCGATTCTGACTTGTACAAGCCACTTGACGAGACCACCCCAGAAGGTGCCTCCAATGAGCATCAAGCTATCAGAAAAAGCGTCAGCTCGCGAAGCTCCCCTGAAGATACGCCTCAAGGGGAAGCCACCACAAACAGCGGCTCCCCTGGTGGTAAAATTACAAGGAAAGGCGCCACTCATCGAAGGCGCAACCGAGGCACCCCTCAAGGTGCGTCTTAAAGACAAGCCGCCGCAGTCATCCAAGATGCCGGAGAGGGCTCACATAACCCTCTCAGACCCCAAAGTCAGAGCGGTGGAGGACTCTCCTGATCCGGCCCCAGTGCTTACAGACGAGGAGCTTGGCGAATATATCTCTGCTGATGTAGACGCACCCTCCTTCGACAATGTAATCCCACGGGATAAAATCTCGTACTTTATCAATAATAGAGTGTCTTTCAATTATTCTTGTCTTCCACACTGGAATGCCATGTATACATTAGACAACGCTCTACGGTCGTTGCAAACACAAGTAACGACCGTCTACCATAATCAAATAGTCCCGTCTCAAGGAGTCTTCATAGTCCCTCCACGAAGCCGAGACGAAGGCACCATCATCTCGGGCAAAATCGAGCGTCGTCGGGACCTCCCGTCAATCGAGCCCGAACCTGATACCGGCAGAGTACAAGTCTATCGGTACACAGATGCGGCTAAGCACATCATCCAAAAGATGGGCTACGACCTGAAAAGCAATAAAGGCCTAAACTACGGCAAGGGTCGGCATCTCCCTGTCCGGCTTTCGATGCCCAATGGAAAGCCACAGGATTACTATAATCGGACTCGACGGGGGTTAGGCTATGTCACGCCGCCATCAACTCCAGAGAGTTCAGACGCAGAAGACATAGAACATTCCCACTCGTCAGAAGCATCGACGTGGGATTCCGATACCAGTATCGGATCAGTCTTCAGGAAAGTGCTGTCAGCTAACATGACATCGGCGCAACCTCAGAAAGATGAAGGCAAAGACCAACCGCCGGAACCCTTCGAAGAGGAACCCTGGGCTCAACGCCTAGGAGAACAATGGGAGTCTCGTTTTGAGTTACGAGAACCTTCCACCGAAGACGAAGTCGAGCAGATCGACCTCGGGGATGGGTCTTCTTCTAAACCCATCTTTATTAGCAAAAGCTTGGAAGGAGAAGACCGAGAATCTTTAGTCCAACTGGCTAAGGAATATATTGACGTCTTCGCCTAGAGCTACGAAGACATGCCGGGTCTCGATCCACAGATCGCGATGCATAGGTTGAACATCTTACCAGATGCCAAACCTATCAAACAACAACAGCGACGCTTCCGCCCGGACATCATGAACGCCATCGATCAGGAGGTGGACAAGCTCTTGACCAGTGGCTTCATCCGTGAGGAACAACACCCGGACTGGGTAGCCAACGTCGTCCCTGTCACCAAGAAGAACGGGAAGATACGAGTCTGTATCGACTTCAGGGATCTCAACTCTGCTTGCCCGAAGGATGAATTCCCGCTCCCAATCACCGATGTAATGATCGACAACACATGTGGCTTTGAACGCATGTCCTTCACGGACGGGTATTCAGGCTACAATCAAATCAAGATGTTCCCCGATGACGCAAAACACACGTCATTCAGGACTCCAAAGGGTGTTTTCTGCTACACAGTAATGCCCTTCGGCTTGAAGAACGTCGGTGCAACGTACCAGCGAGCTATGAGCACCATCTTTCGTCAACATCTTCGCAAGACAGTTGAGTGCTATGTTGACGACATCGCAGTCAAGAGCCGACTCAAAAGAGATCACCTACAGGACCTAAAGACGGTCTTCGATCTCATGCGGGCACATCAACTCAAAATGAACCCCGCTAAATCCTTCCTGGGGGTTTCTAGCGGCAAATTCTTGGGCTTTGTCATCACGGCAAAAGGCATTCATGTCGATCCCGAGAAGACTAAAGCCATCCTTAACATGGACCCTCCGAAGAACCTTCGAGAACTTCGGGGCTTACAGGGACGTTTGGCATACATCCGGAGGTTCATAGCAAACCTCTCCGGTAAATGTCAACCCTTTACTCAGCTCATGAAGAAGGGAGTCTCTTATGTCTGGACAGAGGAGTGCCAAAAGGCTTTCGACGACATCAAGGCTTACTTAACAAGCCCGCCAGTCCTAGTGGCACCTGTCGCCGGCAAACCATTCCTCCTCTACGTCCGTGCCATGGATCATTCCCTCGGTGCTTTGCTGGCTCAAAACAGCGATGCAGGCTACGAGCAAGCAATCTACTACCTCAGTCGAACACTCATCGGGGCCGAACACCGGTACAACCCCGTTGAAAACACTACCAAAATACAGTCAATTAGCGACGGATAATTAGCGACGGATTTATTCGATCGTCTTTAGCGACCGATTAGCGGCGGATTACCGACAGTATAACGACCAGAAAAAATATTTTTTTTTATTTTTTTTAATGGTGAGAAAAGGTCGGTAATCCGTCGCTAAAGAGTCGGGAACATAATTGGAACATAGCGACGGAAATTGTTCCGTCGCTATACTGTCGACTATATGGCGGGAATTGTTGAGAGAAATGGCGGGATTTATTTCGACTACATAGCGACGGATATCCCGTCGGTAACTATAAAACTAAGCGACGTACTAGCGACCGACTATATCCGTCGCTAGTCGGTCGCAAAAGTTAGGTTCCAGACTTAAATTGAAACGACGGGGGGAATTTTTCATTCCCCCCAAAATTCATTCCCTCTCTCTCTCTCTCTCTCTCCCGCGGTGCTCTCTCTCGACGGATCTTCTCTCTCTCCCAGGTAATCCCCTCTCCCCCTCTCTCTCTCTCTCTCTCTCTCTCTCTCTCTCTCTCTCTCTCTCCACCGCGCGCTTGCGCGGTGCTCGACTGTGGGGGGCGGCGTCGGCTGTGGTAGGACACCGCGGGGGAAAGGGGGTGGGGCGGATGGAGGCCGCGGGGGGGGGGGGGGAGGGGGGGATGGGGCGGCAGATGGAGGCCCCGGGGGTAGGGGACGGAGGGGGCCAGGGGTTGGGGGAGGCCGCAGGGAGGGGGCAGAGGGGGGCCGGTGGTGTAGGGGGGAGAGGGGGGCCGGTGGTGTACAGGGGATGGGGATGGTGGAGTGGGGATCGCGGGAGGGGGGGGGGGCACGTTCAGTCAGAATCGTGTTCTGATATACGAGTCGTGTCCACTCTGGACATG
The DNA here is from genome assembly GCA_029216955.1 of Iris pallida. Lineage (NCBI taxonomy): Eukaryota > Viridiplantae > Streptophyta > Magnoliopsida > Asparagales > Iridaceae > Iris > Iris pallida. The sequence goes on from JANAVB010012196.1 coordinate 2,296,045, forward strand.
CCTGTGTCATGTTTCCTGGACACGTGAGGACACATAAGACACGTGTACACATGCTTTATTAATTGCCAAACTTTAAATTGTGCTAAATTCTTGTATTTATTGATTAATTCAATGTGTCTATAATCTGTCTGATACGTGTAGTATCAGAGAGTTCTTCCCTATTTTTCTGAACTTCAAATTCATAACTAACGGCTAAATTTATGTTATTTAAACACTGCATTCTTCACTAAATCTGTGTCCTATTATCCTATATTCATAATTAAGCCATAGCATCTTATTTTTCAGGTTATTTAAGTAGTGTATCTTGTGACAATTATATCATTTGTCTCTAAGTTTCTACCATACCCATGTCGTACTTTTGTTGAATATATTTTAACATTACTGATAATGAGGTTGGAAGGATAGACTCGTGTAAGTTTCTCCACCTTATGATAGTAAATACCTTTTGTTTTGGAAAAATATTTGGCATTGTTATTGGTTAATCCGTACCAGGAGAGTGATGTATCAACATAGTTCTGGAATGATTCTAGGCGTTCCTTTTGATGATAGACGACATTTAAAAACTCTCCATGAGCTGACCATCTTTGTGAGTGGTTTTCTTGGGTCATTTTCTGAACTTAATATTAGTCTAGTAGGATGAGAACTTGCTTATTTTTTATAACAAGTTGTCTAAAATCTGTTGATCTTAATTACATGAGTGCCCTTCTGCTGCTGTAGGGTATGCATGAAACATTTAAGGTTTCGCTTCGTTGCTTAAAATTTATCTGGAAAACAGAGTATTGGGTACCCTGCGAAGTTGCCTGCCAAACACTCAGCTGTAGATTGAAACCTCAATTTTTGATTGGTACATTTAATGTTAAAAGATAGGGCGGACTCACTCTAACATCAGTTAAGCATTTAGATGGGTTTGCTTTCAACTTTTGTTTCTAGAAGATTATGCTTTTAGCATTTTTGGCCTGAGTGGTTTTGATTTATAGTTTATCTTGTTGTCTCAAGAAAATTATGGCTACCTAAGGTCTACTGGAAGGAATGAGTTTAAATATTGTTTTAAGTAAAATATTCACTTAAAACATCCTTAAGTGACTGGTCGACATGATGCTATGGCTATGGCTTCAAATTCACACATTGCCCTGCATACATTGCATAAACACTGCATTCTTCACTAAATCTTCATGCCTTGCATTCATTTTCATATGTTCTGTGCACTCTGATACTCATGTATCAGAGCATGTCAATGTTCACTGCTTCCAGTATTCACCATTCAGCTCACACACTTCACATTACACTCACACCCCTCAATTCCAGAAAACTAGTACATTGTTAACATGTTTACATTGTTGAATGAACTTTAATATGTAAATGTTAACCCTTAACCTTGTTATTAAATGCTAGTTAAATTTAGATTTCATATATGTGAACCACTATGCCATGTAACCCTCTCTAAATGATTTCCATGATGTATATAGATAATTGTAGGATGTAGATGCATGTTACTTATAACTTAGCTAGTCTATTCCCTTCCATGTACACCTCTTTGTTCACACACACAGATAGCTTACATGCTAGCTTCCTTTCTCTTATATATAATAAATATTTGCATGAATGTGATGGCGTGATGTGTTGGCTTGTATAGCCTTGGGATTGATGTGTGCTTGCTAGAATAGGCTTGGTTAGGCCTAGTGAGACTTATTAGACTTGTTTGGGCGTAGCGGATTAGTATCATCAGTATATCGGTTTGGGTTAAGATCAAGGTTCAAAGTATCGGTATCGGAATAGTTGGCCGAGTAGGAGGCCGAGATAGTCGAATGAGAAGAAGGGAAGAAAGGAGGAGCAGATGGGTCCAGAGCCATGGTGGAGGAGGAGAAGTAACATGAGAGCAGTTTCCGTCGTAACATCTTCTGGCTCTGCTGGCAACTGAAGTCCAGATGCTACAAAGGACGATCCTTCGCTGAAATCGACTACAACACCCATCAGTTCAAGTTCATTCCTATATGAGTAGATTCCAATGCCATAGAAGCCATCAGTTTGTTGACCTTCCTCTATGGCATTGGAATATACTCATATAGGAATGAACTTGAATTGATGGGTGTTGTAGTCGATTTCAGCGAAGGATCGTCCTTTGTAGCATCTGGACTTCAGTTGCCAGCAGAGCCAGAAGATGTTACGACGGAAACTGCTCTCATGTTACTTCTCCTCCTCCACCATGGCTCTGGACCCATCTGCTCCTCCTTTCTTCCCTTCTTCTCATTCGACTATCTCGGCCTCCTACTCGGCCTACTATTCCGATATGCGTTTGATACGGTCTACCTAACCTATATACTGATACTAATCTGATACTCTCTGATATTAAGTATATCCGGCTTACTAGTTAGCGGATCCACCAATTACATGATTATATACTAATTATGTTAGATTGTGATACTAAGTAGCCTCGTCGTAGGCCTAGCGTGTTATCCACAAGTTTAGTTTTTCTTACGATATGAGTATCGGTATCGGGCTATTAATTCTTATGTTTAGTTTGTCTTACGATACAGATATTCACATCAAATCGAGCATGAATCGTTACTTTGTTGATCGTACATGGATGTACAAACGACAACACGAGAGCAGAATAGGTGTGAGTGACGATTTTCAGGCAGGCGTGGAAGTGTTTCTTAAGTATGCCATGAGCAAAGCTCAGTATATGGACGGTAACAAAATCAAGTGTCCATGTCGTAATTGTCGCAATAGACGTTACGAAGAAGTGGCGAGTGTAAGAGATCATTTGACCCGTAAGGGTTTCGTACGTGATTACGACCTGTGGTCATCGCAAGGTGAACTATATGCCGAAAGACAGGTTGCGAATGCTGCTACTTATGCTTTTGATGATAATGCTGCAACAAATTTTGTCGTCGAAGACGAGGAATGCTCTATTGATTATGGAGACATGCAGAACCTTGCACGAGATATGGTGTACGACGCGGCAGGGCCTAATTTTGATCCGGAGGATCCTAATCCCGAGGCGAAGGAGTTCTATGATATGTTTCAGGATGCTGAAACTCCTCTATATCTTGGTTGTGAGACACATTCCGTACTGTCAGTGACGATGCGGTTGTTGAACATAAAGTCCGATTTTAACTTGGCACAAACTTGCTATGATCGGATTACACAACTAATCAAGGAGGTGTTACCGAAGGAATCAAAAGAGCTTCCAAATAACTTCTACAAGTCGAAGATGATGGTCCGAAAACTGGGACTGGGATACGAGAAGATAGATTGTTGTCGCAACGGATGCATGTTGTACTACAAGGAGAATGAGGATATAGAAAGTTGCAGCTTCTGTAATGCGGATCGTTACAAGCCCGTCAGGGGAAAAGGAAAGTCAACTAGAAAACGACGTCCTTACAAGTATATGCATTACTTGTCGATCACAAAGCGCTTGCAGAGGATGTATATGTCTCAGAATACAGCAGAACACATGACGTGGCACAACTTAGAACGCACAAAGGACGATGGAGAATTGTCACATCCTTCGGATGGAGAGGCGTGGAAATATTTCGATTTTCGTCATCCAGATTTTGCTGCAGAGCCTAGAAATGTACGTATGGGGCTATGTTCTGATGGCTTCGCCCCTTTCGGGCAGTCGGGATCTCAATACTCCTGCTGGCCGGTCATTCTGACACCTTACAATCTGCCACCATGGATGTGTATGAAGACTCCTTATATGTTCTTGACAGCTATCATACCGGGTCCCAAAAATTCGACGAAGAATATTGATATATATTTACAGCCGTTGGTGGATGAGCTGAAACAGCTGTGGGAGATCGGCGTCGATACCTATGATATTTCCAGGAAACAGAACTTTCAGATGAGAGCTTCACTGATGTGGACAATCAATGATTTTTCCGCATACGGTATGCTGTCGGGATGGAGTACTCACGGCACCATGTCTTGTCCGATATGCATGCAAAATAGTCAGGCGTTCCGCCTTAAGCATGGAGGAAAAACTTCTTTCTTTGATTGTCATCGTCAATTTCTGCCCGCGAGTCATCCTTGGAGAAAGAACAAGGACGCGTTCAGAGCTGGAAAACAAGAATTTTCTCATCCGCCTGCCAGATTGTCGGGAAACGATATTTGGGAAGATGTAAAGGACTTGCCTACTGTAATGGAAGATCCATCGAACAATCGTGTCGATGGTTTCGGACGAACCCATAACTGGACCAAACGGAGTATCTTCTGGGACTTGCCCTATTGGAAAGATAATCTTATAAGGCATAATCTTGATGTTATGCATATCGAAAAGAATGTGTTCGATAATGTCTTCAATACCGTCATGGATATTAAAGGAAAGACGAAGGACAATCCAAAAGCAAGACAAGACATTGCCGAGATATGCAAGCGTCCTTATCTGAACTTGATACAAAGGGGAGCTGGTGGACAAATAACTAAGCCGATAGCACAATACACATTGAGCAAGGAAGATAGATTAATAATCTGCAAGTGGGTATCTACTTTAAGATTTCCCGACGGCTATGTATCGAATTTGTCTAGATGCGTTGATCTCAATGAACGCAAGCTAACGGGAATGAAGAGTCATGACTGCCACGTGTTTATGGAAAGATTACTGCCCATTGCTTTGAAAGAGTTGTTGCCTTCTGCTGTATGGGTTCCGTTGGCCGAACTATCAATATTCTTTAGGGATATTTGTTCAACTAAGTTGACTGTGCAACACATGGTTGAACTTGAGGAGAAGATTATCTTAACAATTTGCAAGTTGGAGAAAATATTTCCTCCTGGCTTCTTCGACAGCATGGAGCATCTACCGATTCATCTAGCATACGAAGCCCGTGTCGGTGCATCTGTTCATTACCGATGGATGTACCCATTTGAAAGGTACATAAAAATTGATATAATTTAAGTTGAATTTCAGTGGGTTTTAAAATTCATTCTTAATTCTCAAGATAATTTGTCTCTCTAGATACCTACACCATCTGAAGAAGAAAGTTGGCAACAAGGCTCATATAGAGGCTTCGATATGCGAAGCATATCTTATCGAAGAGGTGTCAAACTTCTGCTCCATTTATTTTGATACTCGTGTTAAGACAAATCGAAATAGACCTCAAAGGAATGACGAGGACGTTGAGGATGGAGGTATATTCAATGTAAGGGGCAAGCCTGTTGGGTCTAGTAAAAAACGGTGGTTGAATGACGACGAGTATGATGCCGCTCACCGATATGTCTTGTTAAACTGTGACATACAAGAAGTGAGAGATTTGGAGAAGTAAGTTAGTACACTTGCACTCGTTATAATCTCGATTTTGTTGAAGTAACTTTAATTATATATTTTTTTTCTCTAATAGTGTATTTAGAGAGGAAGTCAAAATAAGGACACCCGATATTACCGATGAGGGACTTCAAAGAGAGGTTGATTGTACATTTCCGTCATGGTTTCGCAAATACGTAAGTAACTGAGATTTTATATATTCTTATAAAATACCTAAGTAACTGAGATTAGAAATATATAATCTAAAACATTTAAATTATAAATTTTTGTTTACAGGTTTTATTGCCTGAAACAACACTCACTAATGAGTGTGTTCGTTATCTGGCAATGGGACCGAAGAAGCAAACAAAGACTTGGCCAGGCTATGTCGTTAATGGCTTCAGGTTTAAGGCAACTAAAAATGCTATAAATGTCGGATTTATCAATGATGGCATCAGTACCAAGGATTCCGGTGTTTGCATAAGAGGCACCATCTATGACGACGAACCGGATTTCGACTATTATGGAGTGCTTCGGGATATTGTAGATTTACAATATACTGGCCCTTATGATATGCATATTGTGATGTTCAAATGTGAGTGGTTCGATACGACACCAAATATCGGTTGGAGAATCGATAAACAATTTGGATTCGTCGATATAAATTATCGCAGGAGGTATACAGGGTCCGATACATTTGCGATAGCAAGTCAGGCTGTTCAAGTCTACTATACAAGCTACCCAAGGCGTCGTAGAGATCGATTTGACTGGTGGGCGGTATGCAAGATTAAATCTAGAAATACATTCAACGTTGGAGACCTAGCATACCAAGAGGACCAGATCGAAAAGTCCCAATACTTGGGACAACACTCGGATACAATAGATGTTGAAGATATTGTTGAGGAAAATAGAGGGGAGGAAGAGGTTGATACACAAGACTTAGCTGTCAACCATGGGAGAAAGAGGCATCTTGTCCCAAATATTGAGGCAGAAGAAGAAGAAGAAGAAGAAGAAGAAGAAGAAGAAGAAGAAGAAGAAGAAGAAGAAGAAGAAGACGAATTTGATGGGGATGAGGATACAGATGAAATCGACGATAAGGATGAGGATGAGGATGAGGATGAGGATGATGATGAAGACGAGGCCGAGGATGAGAACGAAGACGATGATTAGGTTTTTAATATTGTTGTATATTAAAAACTCCTTATAAGTTTGCCACCATGGATGTGTACGAAGACTCCTTATAAGTTTGACCTCATAAAAGCAATTACGTGAATTCATGTTTTTTCATTCGATTATTTACTTATTGCAGATGGCACTCCTAGTCTTCTTCGCGGCGGCACTCGTCTTCCTGCTGGTGGTATGTATATTTTAGTTTAGAATTTTATATTCATTTACACTTTTATATTGTTAATTATGTTTATGTGTTCTATTTACAGGTCATGATGGCTGGCCGGGGCCGTTCTCGTGGTCCTGGTGCTGGTCGTGGTGCTGGTGCTGGTCGTGGTGCTGGTGCTGGTGCTGGTCGTGGTGCTGGTGCTGGCGGTGGTGCTGGTCGTGGTCGTGGTCGCATTCCAACTTCCCGGGATGTGTCCCCATCCACCGAGGCCGACCCGGAGAGTACACCGGGCACAGACGCATCCCACCGTCGATCGACAACTTTATCGAGGCAGGAGACTAGATCTGCTAGCGGATCCGATCGCGATCCGCGATCGTCGAACTCACCAACGGATCCACCAGTGGATCCCTCTGCACCGTGGGCCTCAGAGTACCCCCATTGTCGGTTACATTCGGTTACTGGGGAGTACATGCGCGGAGCCGCGGATCCTCCGACGCTACCAGAGAGGCCGAGAGGCGAGTTCCGACGAGAGCTATGGCCCGCGGGGACCTCGTAAGTAAATTTAAGATAATTTATTAAATTTCTTTCATTTATTGAAGTTAATAATCCAGTCGTTTCTTCTTTGTAGGTTTTTTCCGTATAATGTCGCCAGGGTTCTTGGAGAGATTATCAGGGCTAACTTCCATGGTGGCTACCTCAACTTTTCGTCGGTGCCTCCAAACTTGAAGTACGTCTGGCTCGACGAGTTGAGGGTATATATCTATATCTTTTAGTTAATTATTAGTTAATCTTTAATCAACCATTTTTTAAAGACCGTGATATTGAATTTTTATGTTAGACGACGTTCTGGTGGCCCCCCCATCGTGAGGACGCGATCCGCAGGACCTACAAAACTGTCGCGTCGAAGAAGATACGCGATATGATTCATGACCTGAAAGCGGCGCATACGTGTCCGAATTGGCTCCGGCGGGACTATTATGAGCAGCTCTTAGAACAGATGAATACTCCTGCGTACAAGGAGAAATCAGAGAAGGCGAAGGCGAACCGACAGGCCGCGGGGCTTCATACGGGGGGATCAAGGTCCCATGCAGCAACGCTTGCAGATCTGGTGAGATTTTGTATTATTAATATACGGAGTTAATATCGAATTATGTATTATTAATATACGGAGTTAATTAAGTTCTACGGAAATTTTGTATGCGCGCAGGTCCAACGGGCGGTGAAGGAGGGAAGGGATCCAGAATCGGTCACCATGCACGACGTGTTCCAGCATACGCACAAGAGACGGAAGGACGGGAACTTCGTCGATGATAGGGCCAAGAATACTGATGTAAGTACTTATTTTTATGAGATTTACGTTAGAATTAAAAGTATTCGGACTATAACTTAGGTAAACTTAGGATTCACACTTAGCTTAGTGAAATATTGAATCTGCATGAAAAATATTATTTGAACATCAACATACTCATGGTTGTTAAGAATCAATCCCATCATTTATCTAAAAAAATGGTTATTAAGAATCAAGTTCTTAATGTTTTTAAACTCATGAATAATACAATCATGTAGTACTAATAACCAAAAAGTAATACTAATGTTTTAGTTTTTTGCTCTATTATCAAATTTATGGTGAATTTATCACTTACTGCTTTACAAAGCTTTTTATTATTGCTCAGTGTGTTAATTTATCCATATATGAAGTGTTGTATTAGTTTGTGATCAAATTTCCTAGGGAATATATATCTTATGATACACAATAGTGTAATCAAGTTAATCAGTACACGATACGTATCTTTGACAGCCTAGGTTATAACCTTGAATTGTAGGCTAAGTATCGCGAGGCCCTTAGTCGGGCTGAGTTAACTGAGACCGAGGATGTCGGTGAATCGACGTCCGCCCGGACGCGGACGCCCACTTCTTTGGCCGCTCGCAACGACTTGTTCGTAGATACCGTCGGCGGCTTTAAGAAAGGGCACCTGTACGGAGTCGGCTCCCTAGGACCGTTGCACATGGCAACGCAGAGAATGCCACCGCCACCGCCACCGCCTCCTCCCGCGGCCTCGGGAAACGAAGATGTTAGGTCGCAGATTTCGCAGCTGCAGGAGGTGGTGATGTCCTTGAAGGAACAAGTTGCCAGGATCATTCCGCCTTCGTCTTCTACTGGTGCGGGTCCGTCTTCTCCTGGTGCCGGTCCGTCTTCTGCTGGTCGTCTTTCTTTCAACCCTGCTGCCCCTCTGGTACCGCCTCCGAGTATGACGGCACTCCTTGATTTAATGACGCCAGAGCAGCTACGCCAACTACCGCCCAATGTCCTCGAGAGCTTGCCGCCGTACGAGGCGGAGCGCTATATTCAGCGGTCGCACCAGGGATTATCACCACCCCAACCTTGAAAAATTGTATAAGAAAATTTGGAATATTTGTGATAATTTTGTAGTATTTGTGAAAATGTTGAAGAATTTGGAATATTTGTGATATTTTTGGGATATTTGTGGAAATTTTTGGGATATTTTGGAATATTGTGGAAATTTGGAATATTTGTGATATTTTTGGGATATTGGTGTGCATTATATTTGTGTATGTGCATATTGGGTTTATGTGTGAACTGGGAAAGCCCTGCATTTTTTTTTCAAAAATGTCTCAGTTAGCGACGGACTCGTGACTGATTAGCGACGGGTAATTCCAGTTTCCGACTGACTAGTGACGGATTATCCGTCGCTAACTGGAGTTTCATAACTGTTTCCAGGTAGCGACTGTTTTGCTACTTACTACCGACGGATAATCCGTCGCCAAGGTTCTGGAAATGGGATTCATTATCAGAACAATGGCGACGGATTATCCGTCGACAAGCAGTCGACAGTTCGACGGAATAGCGGCTGCCTATCGACGGATAATCCGTCGCCAAGGTTCTGGAAATGTATCACATTTCCAGAACTTTGGCGACGGATTATCCGTCGGTAGTCAGTCGACGGCTTTGCGACCTACTATCGACTAATTATCCGTCGCCAAGGTTCTGGAAATGTGATACATTTCCAGAACCTTGGCGACGGCTTAGCCGTCGCTAATCCGTCGTCAGGTCGACGGATTTACGACGTACTATCGACTAATTATCCGTCGCCAAGGTTCTGGAAATGTGATACATTTCCAGAACCTTGGCGACGGATTCGCCGTCGATAATCCGTCGGTAAATCGTCAAAATTACCGACCGTATTTCGACGGAATAGCAACGAAATGATACATTCTGATACGAGGTTACGACGGATTACCGACGGATAGTCCGTCGTGAAGGTTCTGGAAATGTTTGACAATTTACAGAACCTAGGCGACGGATAATCCGTCGGTACTTCGTCGCTCATCCGTCGTAGTTTAGCGACAATTTGCGACGGAATAGCGACCGAATGATACTCTCTGATACACAGTTACGACGGGTAACCGACGGAATATCCGTCGCTATTTTCTAACAGAGTTATAGTACTTTAAACTAACAATCGACGATAATCCGCCGCAAATCCGTCGTTAAGGCTTTGTATAAAGATGACGAAACGCCGTCGCTAAACCGTCGCTCCGACGACTGCTTAGCGACGGCACTGTATTAGCGACGAGCTGATTGCCGACGGAAAAAAATGTCCAAAAGCCGTCAGGGATCGGTCGCTAACCGCGTTAGCGACTGTTTAGCGACGGATTTATGCCGTCGCTAATTGACTGTATTTTGGTAGTGAAAGGAGTGCTTGGCTTTGGTGTTTGCCATTCAGAATACTCGTCATTACGTCTCGGGCCAGACAATTCACGTCATCTCCCGAGTCAATCCGCTCAGAGTTCTCATGACGAAGCCAGGGTCATTAAACTCCCGGCTGGCTACATGGGCGATCCTACTAACGCCATACAACATGGTGTTTGTCCCGCAGAAGGCGGTCAAGGGTCAGGCTCTGGCTGACTTTTTAGCTGCACACCCCATCCCAGAATCTTCAAAACTCTATGAAGACATCCCGGATGAAGTCCAAGAATCAAACGTCACTGAAGGAAGCCCCGTCTGGCGGATGTTCTTCGATGGCGCTTCAAGAACGGGCCCCAACGGCCAAATCATCGCGGGAGTGGGGGTAGTCTTGGTCTCCCCCGATCAGCTGGTCATCCAGCGCGCATACTCCCTTTCGAAGCCGTGCTCCAACAATATTGCTGAGTACAATGCACTCGTCATGGGACTCCAGCTAGCACAACAGCTGGGGGTGGATCATCTGGAAGCCTACGGCGACTCGAAACTCGTCGTAAACCAGATTCGGGGGCAATACGAGGTTCGCCATGAAGATTTGATCCCTTACCATGAAGTTGCATTGAACATTACTTCAACCTTCACTGGGTTCTTCATCGAACATGTACCCCGCCTACAAAACTTGGAGGCTGACGCTCTGGCTGGCCTCGCAGCCTCATTGGCCGCGTCCCTTGGGACTCAATATTATGTTACGGTGACTGGCCGAGACCTGATTTGTCCCAGAAACAACCTATGTTTGCAAATGGCTCACGCCATGCCGACGAACACCGATGTTAATGTCCGAGACTGGAGGTTCCCGTTCATCGACTTCGCTGTCTACGGAATCCTTCCAGAGGACCCGAAGGAAGCCGTCTCAGTCAGGAGACGCTCTCTTCGATTCTACTACGATACAGCCACTAAAACGCTGTACCGACGCTCCTTCGACGGGCTTCTCCTTCGATGCCTGTCTAACGAAGAAGCAGCCGAAGCTCTTCGAGAAGCTCATGACGGAACTTGCGGAGCTCACCAACCAGGGCCTAAGTTGCAAGATCGACTGCGACGTATGGGCTACTACTGGCCAACCATGGTTGCCGACGCAGTGGAATATGCTAAGAAGTGCCATGCATGCCAACTTCATGCAGACTTCATACATACACCATCTGAACCTCTACATCCTACAGTCGCCTCCTGGCCATTCGAAGCCTGGGGCATGGACATTGTAGGGCCAATCACCCCTCCTTCATCGAGAGGACACCGCTTCATCCTGGCCATCACCGATTATTTCTCCAAATGGGCGGAAGCAGTCCCACTAGCGGAAGTAAAAAGCTCCAGGGTGGTCAGCTTTATCAAACACCATGTCATTTATCGTTTCGGGGTACCCCGGCGAATCATCCATGACAATGGTCCTCAGTTTATCAGCCACATTTTTAGCAGGTTCTGTGACAAGAATCGCATTTAAAACGTGGCCTCAACCGCCTACAATCCGGCAGCAAACGGATTGGCCGAGGCGTTCAACAAAACTATCGTCAGGATACTCAAAAAAGTCGTGTCATCCAACAAACGCGACTGGGACGAAAAGCTTGGCGAATGCCTTTGGGCCTACCGCACAACGGTACGGACCCCAACAGGCAACACTCTATTCTTCCTGGTCTACGGGAGCGAAGCAGTACTGCTTCTCGAGATACAGATACCTTCGCTCCGCGTGGCAATCACAAACGATCTCACAGAAGAAGACAATCAACGTCGTCGTCTGCGGGAACTGGAGGCACTTGACGAAAAGCGTCTCCTAGCTCAACAACGCATCGAACTTTACCAAGCCCGTATATCACAGGCTTTCAACAAGAAGGTCAAGCAAAGAACTTTCCAAGTTGGCGACCTGGTTTTAGCAGTCAGAAGGCCAATGGTGTTAACTCACAAGACACCAGGGAAGTTCGAGCCCAAATGGGAAGGACCCTTCATCATCGAGACGGTATACTCAAACGGTGCTTACCGTCTCGCCAAACCCAATGGGGACTTGTTCATGATGCCCATCAACGGCAAGTTCCTAAAGAAGTACTATTCTTGACATCCTCCAAGACATGTATTTCCCTAAAATCAATCGCTTCCGGAACCCAGCTGTTCCGTGGCATCCTTCCGTAGAAAGATAACCACGTCCACATTACCTCTGAGTTGTCTCTCTACATCCTACAAAGCGGAACCTTACACTTTGTGAGCTTACGCTATCCTTCATGTTTACCACGTCCACATTACCTCTGAGTAAACATCCCGTACAAACAACTCCTATGTTGTCGTACATTGATCGCAGAACTTCCACGTCCACATTACCTCTGAGTTGTTCAGCGTATCCCCCAGGATCATTCCTACCACGTCCATAAACACCTCTGAGTAGGAAGATTCTATCATTCGAACCTAATGATTGCCATGTCCACATTACCTCTGAGCAAACATGTTGGTTCCTTTATACTTATTATCTGTACCTAAAAACCAAGGTGCGCAAAAGATAATAGGTCCACATGTCACGCCCCGAGTCGACAAACCGTTCGTCCCCGGTGTTACTTTGCCGATTCGATCGTCCTCGCTAAGGCGTGATGCCGCACGAGCCTGGAGTTGCGCTCGTGCAAGGCAAGATGACAAGTTCTCAAATGGTTATCGTTAAATTTTGATATTAATACGCCAAGTCGAAACTTCATAATTCACATCAGAATATAAGACGCAGTATAGGAAGATAGAAATGCTTTTCATTCATAGCTTGCAACGAAGTGCAAGTCGTAATTTACATTGGATGCCGTTGCGGCTACATTGATTGAAAACAGAAAGAAGATACATTCGACAAGTTGCCTGAACTAACGCTTGCCGTCCCATACATTCGCCCCTTTATACATAAGCCGTCGACTTGAATTGGCTTCAAAATACTTCAGTATAGGAAGAGCTTCAAACGCCTCTCCGCACTTCAGCTCCAGTTTAGTTGGACGCGTCCGTCGCACCTGGGGAAATTGGGGGAATGGGATTAGCACACTTGCTAAGTGGACGAGACGAACCCACTCGTCTAAACCGACTCTGATTGTTAGGGTAGGCATGCTTTAGAGTTGTCTTTCTATTAGAACTAAATGAATTCAGTTCATATTCGATAGCCATCTTTGCGTAATAAAGCATACAGTGAAACATAGCAGTTTATCATATTTCTTACCACGGCCGTGCTCGTCCCTGCATGAAAACAGAGATAATATTTACCCTGCATAAGACAATAGGTGAGCATGCTACTATCTTATATGCGGTCATTGATGTTACACATCACGTGGGAGTATCTCAACGGCATTTCGGCCCGCTCAGTCTAGGTTGCAAGCCTGACTGACGGTCCCGCAATGCATCAGTGCCGAAGCACGATTATTCATTCCCCCTAGGCCGATTCGATTCCGATGCCCCGGATATCGATTCGAGGAAAAATATCAACTTGTGCACAAGCTGTCCATGACCATGCCAATGCGTGAACAGTTTAACATATGCAACAGTTTTGTATAGCGCGGACAGTATTCAACGACATTATCATTTATGGCAACTTATGCATCGATTCATTTTCCCCGAAGCCATACACTCGATTTAGCATCCCGTAGGCACCAAATTTATCCGAGGCATCAAATCCCATGTTCACCTTTCATAATATTTTGCAGCACTTGAAATAGTCTATCTTTTTCTGTAAACCTTAAACTTTTTGGTTTATGTGAAAAACTTGTATTTGTAAATCGATACGTTTTTCCCGAGTTCTTGACTTAGTGGATTGGCATGCAATTAACTTGGCATCGTTCGATTTGAATGGATTCGAAGCAAGGATTAAGTTTGCGGGACAGAATAGAAAAGAAGGCCGAATCACCCACCGATTACTTGGCTTCGTGCAGGTCGTCGAAGCGCTACGCAACGTCAATCCTTAGTTACGCGAGCTCCTGCAATGCATCAACACTTTGTTAGATTTCCTTCTTTTCCCCTTGCATCGAAATTTGTAATTGCATCCTTGAAAACGACGCGAAAGCACTTCAATCAAGCCAAGCGGCAAAGCTCCAAGAAAACCATACAGCGGTCCGGTCCCGTCGAAGGGACTCTTAAAGAGAGCTCGCGCGCCGAGACGCAGCCCGCTGCATCTAGGACTTGTTCCAACAGAAGTCGTTCCATTAGTTGGATCGATTCTCGTATCTTCCGTCCAAATCGAATTGAATCGTTGCCGCAAGGCGTTAACGTTTACCAAGCTTAGCGATCGAGTCAGATGGCCATCTGAGTTCCCGGCCGATCTGACTCGGCGCTAGCATATTATGAAGTTCCGTCGCCTATCGAAAGCGGGGCGCTACATAATATACCACTAAGAAAAAGTTTCGTCCCGAAACTTAAGAACAAGGGTCGGACCTTAATTTAGACGAACAACGCAGGGTACTTCTCCTTCATCTCCGCCTCCATCTCCCACGTCGACTCCTCGACTGTATGGTTCCGCCAAAGCACGCGGACCAAGGACATCGACCGATTTCGTAGCACCTTTTCCTTGCGGTCTAAAATTTGAATAGGCTCCTCCGAGTAAGACAAGTCAGTACGTAGCTCCAACTGATCGAAGCTAACCACATGACTTGGATCGTGCACGTATTTTCGAAGTTGTGAAACGTGGAAAACATCGTGCACATCGGCTAAGGCAGGAGGTAGTGCGATCCGATAAGCAACCGTCGCAACTCGCTCAATGATCTCGAAGGGGCCTACAAATCTCGGGCTCAATTTGCCTTTAACGCCGAACCGCATCACTCCGCGCATGGGCGTTACTTTCAGAAACACATGGTCCCCGGCCAAGAACTCTAGTGGTCGTCGACGAAGATCTGCGTAGCTCTTTTGTCGACTTTGCGCGATGCGGAGTCTATCTCGGATCAAGCGGACCTTTTCGACGGCCTGCTCCACTAGTTCCGGTCCCAGCACTTGTCGCTCTCCGACGTCATCCCAGCATATCGGCGAACGGCACTTCCTCCTGTAGAGCGCTTCGTATGGAGCCATCCGAATACTCGACTGATAACTGTTGTTATACGCAAACTCCGCAAGCGGCAAATGCGTATCCCAACTAGTCTTTAGGTCGATCGCACACAGACGCAGCATGTCTTCTAGGATTTGATTCACCCTCTCCGTCTGTCCGTCTGTTTGGGGATGGTACGCCGAACTAAAGTTCAGTTTGGTTCCCATCGCCGCTTGGAGGCTCGTCCAGAAACGCGATAGGAATCGCCCGTCTCTGTCCGAAATTATTGAGGCCGGCACCCCGTGCAGTCGAACAATCTCATCGACGTAGATTTGCGCTAACCGATCGACGCTCCATCCTACTTTAATTGCGATGAAGTGAGCCGACTTGGTCAATCTATCAACAATGACCCAAATCGCGTCATTCCCCCGCGGCGTCTTCGGAAATCCCACAATGAAATCCATCGAGATATTGTCCCACTTCCACTCGGGAATGGGGATGTTCTGCAGCTCTCCGCCGGGCCTCTGGTGTTCCGCCTTCACCTGCTGACACGCCATGCATTGCGATACGAACGTAGCCACGTCTTTCTTCATGCCGTGCCACCAAAAGTTTGTGCGCAAGTCCTTGTACATCTTGGTGCTCCCAGGATGTAACGAGTACTTCGCATAATGCGCCTCTGTCAGAATTTCTTTTCTGAGTTCGGCAGTTTCCGGAATGCAGAGCCTTCCCTTTAGTCGCATCGTCCCGTCTCCGTCTTCCGCAAAGTCAGTCGCCCTTCCCGTTGAAATTAGCTCGCGCATCTTCTTCAGGAATGAGTCGTCCTCCTGTGCGGTCTTTATCTTGCTAAGCAGGCTCGATCCTAACTTCAGTTGAGCTAGGTGCAGGTGTCGATACTCAATTCCGAGTTCGATACCCATCGCTTCAAGGTCTCGCCGTATTTCCTTGTTTATGGCCAGTGTTCCCATAAACATTCTGCTGAGAGCGTCGGCCACCACGTTCCCCTTGCCCGGCGTGTACTCGATCGTTAGCTCGTAATCTTTTATGAGTTCGAGCCATCTTCGCTGTCGTAGGTTGAGTTCCCGTTGCGTGAACAAGTACTTCAGGCTTTTATGATCTGTGTAGATTCTGCATGCTACACCATAGAGATAGTGCCACCATAACTTCAATGCAAAGACGATCGCCGCCAATTCTAAGTCGTACGTCGGGTAATTTTTCTCGTGCTGCTTCAACTGCCGTGAAGCGTAGGAGATGACTTTGTCTCTCTGCATGAGTACGCACCCGAGGCCAGTTCCTGACGCGTCGCTGAATATCTGAAAGCCTTCGGGACCGTCTGGAAGTGCAAGGATTGGGGCTGAGACGAGCCGTTGCTTCAACTCTTGAAAGCTGGATTCACAGTCGTCACTCCATTCGAATACTACTCCCTTCTGGGTGAGGCGAGTCAGAGACGACGCTAGTTTTGAGAAGCTTCGCACGAATCTACGATAGTAGCCCGCTAAGCCCAGGAAGCTCCGAATGTCGCTAGCCGAGGCAGGTCGTTTCCAATCCACCACCGCATCAATCTTCTTTGGGTCCACCGCGACACCTTCGACAGAGATTACGTGCCCAAGGAAGGTCACGCTACTCATCCAGAACTCGCACTTACTCTGCTTGGCGTACAATTTGTTTTCACGCAGAATCTGCAGTACCGTCTTCAAATGTTCCGTGTGCTCTTCCCGATTCTTTGAGTAGACAAGGATATCGTCGATGAATACGACTACAAATTTATCTATTTGAGGTCGGAAGACTCGGTTCATCAGATCCATGAAAGCGGCAGGGGCATTCGTCAAACCGAACGGCATGACGAGGAATTCGTGATGACCATATCGAGTGCGGAAGGCAGACTTCGATATGTCGTCGGACTTGATCTTCAACTGATGATAGCCTGAATGAAGATCGATTTTTGAAAATATTGCCGCGCCTTGCAGTTGGTCAAACAAGTCGTCGATTCGCGGCAAAGGATACTTGTTCCGCACGGTCGCCTTGTTGAGTTCCCGATAGTCGATGCATAGCCGCAACGACCCATCTTTCTTCTTCACGAACAGTACGGGAGCTCCCCACGGAGAGACGCTAGGGCGAATAAATCTGCGGTCTAGCAACTCTTGTAATTGCACCTTCAGCTCCTTCAGTTCTGCTGGAGCCATTCGGTAAGGCGCCTTTGATATCGGCCGCGTATCCGGAAAGGTGTCGATGCTGAATTCAATTTCTCGATCCGGCGGCATCCCGGGCATCTCGTCAGGAAAGACGTCAGGAAAATCTGCCACAACATCAGTCTGCATTGTGTTTGTATTATCCGTCCGTGTGTCTCGAACTGATGCCAAGTATCCCGCACAGCCGGAACGCAGCATACGCCTTGCCGAGATTGCCGACACCATCATCGCCGTCTTCGAGGCCATACCGCACGAATATGAGAACTCTGTCTCACCAGGAAGGCGAAACACCACTCTCTTCTCCGCGCACTCGATCGTTGCACGACAAGCGCCCAACCAATCTATGCCCAGGATTATGTCGTAATCTTTGATGTCTAGCACGACGGCATCCAAGGATAGATATCTTCCCCCGACGCAAAGGTGGCCATCCCTACAAATAAAGTTCGCAGGCATATCGACTCCCGACGGAGTGCTAACGCTAATATTTATATCTAGTGATTGCATGGTTATTTTATTTTCTTTCGCAAAATCAGCAGATATAAAGCTATGCGTCGCACCCGAATCGAATAGGACTCGTGCAGGTATACTTTTGTAGAGTAATATACCTGTTACAACAGTATTGGACGCGTGCGCCTCGTCCCGAGTTAAGGCATAAACTCGGCCTTGAGCTCCGTGGCGTTGGTTCTGCTGGTTGACGGGCACCGCATTTGCGCCTTGCAATATCGGCGCTTTATGCGGGTTCGGGACGTTCCTCGGTGGATTGTGTTGATTCGGACCTTTGTGCGGACAATATGTAACTATATGGCCTACCTCGCCACACTTATAGCAAGATCTCGTGACGCAGTCGACGGTTCGGTGCCCACGCCTACCGCACCTGGTGCAGTGCTGACTGCCATGGCCTCGGTCATCGAACCTGTTCGGACGCTTTGTCATTCCCGATCCCCCGGTGCCGGCGTCGTTAGGACGCTTGTTGAAGTGGTTACGGATGCCTCTACTCGACATATGGCCAAAGATGCGTTCACTATTAAGAGCGGCATTATAGGATTCACGGTATGTTCGGCACCTTTGATTCACGACGTCCCTTCGCAGTTCGTCATTTAGGCCCTGTTGGAAGCGTTCACACCAGGCTTCCTTGTTGGGCAGAAAGGCGCCGGCAAACTTCGCCAGCTTTGAGAAGCTCGAATCATAATCGTCGACAGACATATTTCCCTGTCGCAGCATCATGAACTCGTCTTCTTTTTGTTGACGGACGGCGCGAGGAACGTATTGTTCGAGGAAGGCTTCCTTGAACATTTTCCAGGAGATCGTGGCGTCTGTATCGGCTTCATAGATCTCCTGCTTTTTAGCGGCCCACCAGTCGTACGCCCTCAGTTGCAGCTGTAACGCCGTACAAGTTACCCGCTGGGACCCTTCAATGCTAAGCAGATTAAACAGGTCCTCCATTTCCGCGAGCCATCCTACGATCACATCGGGCTCCGCTCGGCCGTTGAACTTCGGTGGATTCATCTTGCGGAACTCCTTTGCCTTGAACAAGGAAGAAGAATCTATCATTTGCGGTTGAGTCTCTTCTTCCTCGTTTTCTTCTTGGTTGCCTTGGTTTCCTTCGGGCCCTTCGTCCGTCGTCTTCGTGTTGCCCGCCATTCTGCTGACTATCTGAGTCAGGGCATTCATCTGTCTTTGTTGCGCTTCGAATTGGGCTTTGAATTGTGTCTGAAGCTGCTGCTGCTGCTGCAGCTCCATCAACTGTAGCATCTTTTGCATAGTCGTCTCGCTAGGCTCGGTGCTTTTTGTGCTCGACGTACTATCTACAGTTTGGGTTGGGGCGGGATTGTTCCTTTTCTTAGTCATTCCTACAAAACAGAGTAAACCCGTTAGTATTTTTCAAAAATATCTACGGGCTTACCTGTATGGAACTCTTATTTCACGCAACATGCCGACAAGCATTCAATCGAGCCATCGCAACGGACATTCCAATAATGAAACATCTTTCGAAAATCCGAGGAAACATAACTGAGCTCTGATACCAATTTGTCACGCCCCGAGTCGACAAACCGTTCGTCCCCGGTGTTACTTTGCCGATTCGATCGTCCTCGCTAAGGCGTGATGCCGCACGAGCCGGGAGTTGCGCTCGTGCAAGGCAAGATGACAAGTTCTCAAATGGTTATCGTTAAATTTTGATATTAATACGCCAAGTCGAAACTTCACAATTCACATCAGAATATAAGACGCAGTATAGGAAGATAGAAATGCTTTTCATTCATAGCTTGCAACGAAGTGCAAGTCGTAATTTACATTGGATGCCGTTGCGGCTACATTGATTGAAAACAGAAAGAAGATACATTCGACAAGTTGCCTGAACTAACGCTTGCCGTCCCATACATTCGCCCCTTTATACATAAGCCGTCGACTTGAATTGGCTTCAAAATACTTCAGTATAGGAAGAGCTTCAAAACGCCTCTCCGTACTTCAGCTCCAGTTTAGTTGGACGCGTCCGTCGCACCTGGGGAAATTGGGGGAATGGGATTAGCACACTTGCTAAGTGGACGAGACGAACCCACTCGTCTAAACCGACTCTGATTGTTAGGGTAGGCATGCTTTAGAGTTGTCTTTCTATTAGAACTAAATGAATTCAGTTCATATTCGATAGCCATCTTTGCGTAATAAAGCATACAGTGAAACATAGCAGTTTATCATATTTCTTACCACGGCCGTGCTCGTCCCTGCATGAAAACAGAGATAATATTTACCCTGCATAAGACAATAGGTGAGCATGCTACTATCTTATATGCGGTCATTGATGTTACACATCACGTGGGACTATCTCAACGGCATTTCGGCCCGCTCAGTCTAGGTTGCAAGCCTGACTGACGGTCCCGCAATGCATCAGTGCCGAAGCACGATTATTCATTCCCCCTAGGCCGATTCGATTCCGATGCCCCGGATATCGATTCGAGGAAAAATATCAACTTGTGCACAAGCTGTCCATGACCATGCCAATGCGTGAACAGTTTAACATATGCAACAGTTTTGTATAGCGCGGACAGTATTCAACGACATTATCATTTATGGCAACTTATGCATCGATTCATTTTCCCCGAAGCCATACACTCGATTTAGCGTCCCGTAGGCACCAAATTTATCCGAGGCATCAAATCCCATGTTCACCTTTCATAATATTTTGCAGCACTTGAAATAGTCTATCTTTTTCTGTAAACCTTAAACTTTTTGGTTTATGTGAAAAACTTGTATTTGTAAATCGATACGTTTTTCCCGAGTTCTTGACTTAGTGGATTGGCATGCAATTAACTTGGCATCGTTCGATTTGAATGGATTCGAAGCAAGGATTAAGTTTGCGGGACAGAATAGAAAAGAAGGCCGAATCACCCACCGATTACTTGGCTTCGTGCAGGTCGTCGAAGCGCTACGCAACGTCAATCCTTAGTTACGCGAGCTCCTGCAATGCATCAACACTTTGTTAGATTTCCTTCTTTTCCCCTTGCATCGAAATTTGTAATTGCATCCTTGAAAACGACGCGAAAGCACTTCAATCAAGCCAAGCGGCAAAGCTCCAAGAAAACCATACAGCGGTCCGGTCCCGTCGAAGGGACTCTTATAGAGAGCTCGCGCGCCGAGACGCAGCCCGCTGCATCTAGGACTTGTTCCAACAGAAGTCGTTCCATTAGTTGGATCGATTCTCGTATCTTCCGTCCAAATCGAATTGAATCGTTGCCGCAAGGCGTTAACGTTTACCAAGCTTAGCGATCGAGTCAGATGGCCATCTGAGTTCCCGGCCGATCTGACTCGGCGCTAGCATATTATGAAGTTCCGTCGCCTATCGAAAGCGGGGCGCTACACCACATAAATCATCAAGTTCATGAGATTAAAAATGAACACATCACAAAGAGATAGTGTATTTCTTTATTTTTCAAAAAAAAGAGAGTACAGAAATACGCTATTTCTCCAGCAAGAATTGAAAAAACACATAAAAAGAAGAGAAGCTACAATCCCCGATCCTTCCCAGGGTGGGATGAGAGTTCTCTGACTCGACGTCTCAGGTCGGCAGTGCGAGTTTCCACAGTCGCCTGGACTCGCAGCTCGGCTTCTTGATGCATTAACCCGACAGCCTCAGCAGAAGTTTTACTCTCATACTTCTCATCAAGCTGTCGTCGCTGCTGAGCCAAAGCAAGGGTCCGCTGAGTAAGAGTCGCTTCCTCCTGCTTGAATGCCACATGTTCAGCCAGGATACGATCAGCTTCTAGTTGAAGTTGGGCCCGCTGGTCTTCAAGACGGCGCATCTGAGCATCAACCTCTGCGATGTTAGCGTCCACCGCAGCCCGCTTCTCCGTCGTCTTCTCCATAGATTGAGACAACTGCTCCGCCGCAGCCTCAGTCCCAGCCACTTCACGCTCCCAACTGCTCACATCGGCCCAATGGGAAGCCTCGATTTCAGCAATCAACTTCCCTGTCTCTGTATCTATCAAGACAGAGAGGTCATTTCGTTGGATGCGCTGCAGTTCCGCGAGCCGCTCGTCCAGCTCAATCACCGAAACCTCCAGAATTTCGGCCATATGGTCATGGCCTTGGTGAATGCGGATCAGCTCGATACAAGGCATT
This sequence comes from Iris pallida, assembly GCA_029216955.1. Lineage (NCBI taxonomy): Eukaryota > Viridiplantae > Streptophyta > Magnoliopsida > Asparagales > Iridaceae > Iris > Iris pallida. Next base: position 2,318,137 of record JANAVB010012196.1, read on the forward strand.
GCCAAAGCTTTTGCTGTCGCAAAGCTCCTCTTGCCATCCATCACTGCAGATACTCCTTTCTCCAGCATTTTGTACACTCCCTCGACGAGGAACTTCACATACTCGTCGGCATCCGCCAGCACCTGCGGCGTCATAGCAGGAGTTGGGGGAGCTACTACAGTTTGTGGACCGAAGGAGGATCCGCCAACCTCGATCTGAGAGGTTTGAACCTCGGCTGCAATAGGCTCTTCATCAACAGGGGCCAGACTGCTAGCCCGAGGTGCCGAAGGAACAGAAGGAGCCGGCACATGCGTCGTGATAGTACCCCAAGTGGAAGGAGCAACAGAGGGTTCCACACCCTTACCCTTCTCAAGCCCGGAGACATCACCGACGTCAACGGCCACCTCTTCTACCCCCGACGTTCTATCAGCATCAGCTACCTCCCCCGGCAAAACGGGGAGATCAACATTTATCTCCTGGCCAGCCCCAGGAGACAAGACCGGCAGAAGGGTCTCACTCTTCTCAAATCCCTCTACAGGGACAAAATCTGTCGCCACCGCCTGATCGGTAGCCATCTCTATGTCCATGGTGGAAGCCAAGGAAGGATTCGGCAATGAATCGGCCGACCTCCTTTCATCATGACCAGGAGGGGAATCAACCCTCTCCTCTATCCTCACCGCTTCTGCTGCCCCCACAACGGACCCTTGCAACGCTGGAGGGACGTCACCAGAAGGCGACGAACTCCAATCCACTTCATCATCAGGATGCCTCGAGTCTGTAGGACCCTCAGCGTCCAAGGCCTCCACGGCAGATGGTACTATCCCAGAAGTTGTTGCGACTTCAAAGTCAGGAGATACTAAAACCTCCGCGGGAACATCTTCGGGACCCTCCTCCACAGGAGACATCATCGTTGGTGGAATGCACTCCTCAGAAGAGCCTGCCACCTCCTTCGGCTTACTGGTGCCCGATTTCGAAGCACGAGACTTCTTCTTCAATCCCTACAAGAAGAAGAGCATAAGTCGCCACAATGACAAAAAAAAACTGGAATTATGAAGCACTCCTTACCTCAGCGGGAGCTAAGCCCGTCGGCGTTACAAGTGGCGTTTCCGTAATCTTCGGGGTCGACGTCCTTCTCGACCTTTTTGGTACAGAAGAACCAGCTTCTGTGTCAGCCCGTCTTTTCCCGACAGACGGGTCTCTCACTGGTGCCACAGCAGCAGCCCGATACCCCGCTAATTCTGGCGGACGATATGACCGAGCTGCCACCAACATATTCGTTGTTGCCTCCAACTGGGTTCCAATGATGAAACTAGTCTCCCTGTCATAACCAGGAGACATAGTATTCATAGTACAATACAGCTTGGCGGCCGGATATAAGATCGGCGGCTGAGGATTGCGAACTGGTGTGGTAAACTTAACGCTAGTGCATCCAGCGTTATAATACTGCCAGCCCCGGGCTCCATCCAGCAAACTCCCGATGAAGCCTAGACTGCTACTGGGATTCCGCAGCATTAGCTGAGTGTAGCCAAATTGACGAGCAAATCGGCTTGGCAAGTACGGTTCCAGATAACACCTGTTCTGATTACGGTAGACCAGATGCGAAGGCCGGATACTCTGCAACCAACAAAAACTCCATTTCGGCAAAGTAACCGCATCCTCGCCAGAATCAACCAAATCCTGGTCGGCCTCGAAATTCTTGAAGATCGGGCCAACCTTCACGATTTCCCACCCCTGAAGGAAGGACAAAACCCTCCTACAAACGGGGACGCCAGTGTAAGACCACTTCCTCTTGTAGAAGCGGCGAATGAAGGCATCTCCTTCAACATGGTCCTCCTCAGGACCAGGACTCATCACATTCGGATGATGTAAGATCAGCCAACCCATAAGATAATGGAAAGGCAGCTCGGCCCGGGGAAAGTTGTCATTATTACCTTTCTCGTGGATCACATCATCAGCAAAAGACCTCAAACCGCGCAGCAGGTTGCACACCATCGCGGGGAGGAGAGCCAGAGGTCGTCCAAAGGCCAACTTCACTGCAGGCAAAATGAGATTCCGATGTACCCTCTCAACAGCACCGGATCCCCCTGCAAATATGCAATCCCGGAGCCATATCATCAAGTAGGCCGTCAATACTGCCTTAGATGACATCCGGTGCCCGCAGAGCCAGAAATAGCTGTACGTGTTCTTGCCGCTCTCATTTGAATGTGGGGTCCTCTCGTCCAGCCGGGTTATTTCAGAACTCACTTTCGCGGGTGTCAAGCCCTGCGGAGTCGCAAACCGGATCCTCGAAGGATCCGCCAAATCCTGTCTGAAAACATAGTCCCTCCAAGCAGTCACGTGAGGTTGGGTCTTACCCTTGTCCCTCCGGTGCATCAGATAATGATGGCTCGTCACCTCCTTGAAAACGGCCATCATCTCCGGGTCCTTATCTTCCAAGACCTGGATCTCTTCATTCGATGGGAAATATTCCTCATACGATTCCGAGCCCCAAGGAAGCTTGGACACTTCGTACATCTCATGAAGGGCCAATCCCAACTCCCCCACTGGAGTAAAGAAGCTGCCAGTCTGGGCGTTAAAAAGCTCCAACAGCGCAAGGAACATCGGCTTATTGAGGTCCACGCCTGCCTGCGTGGCCCGAATGGCGGCAGTCAGCCCTATCTCTTTAAGCTCAACTTTGAACCTGGAAAGCACCCAGGAGGTCAACTCGTCCCACTTTGGGATGTAGTGACACCAACCTTCGACTCTAAAACCAGCTGTCGGATACGTGACCTTCGACGTCAGCATCCGATTTGCAAAAGTCGGGGCACTGAAGGGAAACGTGTCATTTGGGACTTCACTATAGATGCTCCCGGGACGCAAAGTTCGGTAACTGAACGAAGAACCAGTTCGTGAAGCGGTCAAGGTGTCTCGCTGGTTCGAGGTGGTGTCAATCGAAAGGGAGCCCCCCAAGGCACCTCCTTGAGAAGGAGTAAGTTCCCAATCCATCCTTCTCTTCGAAGCTAGACGGTAAAAGGCTGTCAGTGGCAACTGGCGGTCAACCTGCCGTATGTATAACATCATGCCCTTAGCAGCAAAGAACCAGTCTTCTCTGATCTTCAATATCTTCGCTTCGGAAGAGACTAATCGGTCGCCAAACAGAAAGGCAGGCTTTAAGAAAGTCACACCTTCAGAATCAGCAGACTTCAGTTTACCGCTCTCCATCATACTCTGGAGGAAAAGCGGCAACTGGACCTGGATTTGTAGCATCCTCTCACGAGGTTGGTCCTGAAGGATAGCATCCTTTGCAGGGTTGATCACCGCCTCATCAAAATCAACTCCCATCTGACAAAGAGAAGCGTCCAGGAGGACCTCATTCAACAAAGGGATCGTCATCGACACTGGCACGACAAAAGTGGAAGTCAGGCAAAAAGACAAAATATGTCAAGCAGACTGGCACATTGTCAGGGTATGAACCCATGCGCATCTGCTTCGGCGCATCATCAGGGCATAGGCCCATGCGCGTCAGCATGTCTCGGCGCATCATCAGGGCGTAAGCCCATGCGCGTTGGCATTGGAGCTTCGGCGTATTATCAGAGCGTGAGCCCATGCGCGTCAGCGAAGGCTTCGGCGCATCTTCAGGAAATAAAACCCATGCGCGTCAGCCATTAAAACCTCGGTGCATGATAAAGGTATAAACCTATGCACGTCGGCAGGATAGAACCTCGGCGTATCATTAAAGACCGAAGTCTATACGCGTCGGCAGTTAGGGCACAGAGCCCAAACGAAACCCACCTGTCACCTCAGGACGAACGTCGGCAAGAGGCGCAAGAGTGATAGGTACATCCTCATCCGCGGACTCCTTCGCTTTCTCCTTCCCCTTGCTGGCAGCGCCGCGAGGAGTCTTGGGAGCCATTCTCTCGAAGAAGGAGAAGTTAGGGTTTTTGAAGAAGAAACTCTAAAGAAGCAGAGGCACAGAGAAGAAGAACCCTTTCTCTCTCCAACTCTTACCTATTTATAGGGCTTGGTCGCACGCGTGAACAGATGACGTATGATCTCAGCCGTCGCCTCGGGTTCTGTGCAAGGATAGCAGCAAATAAAACCAAAAGATCATCATTAATCTTTTCGGTTACCGAGGCACCATCAACTGAGAAGAGCATGCGCCCGAACAGGCATGCGCCCAGAAATCATGCGCCCTGACCTCCATGCTTCTTATTCAAAGTATTCCAAAACTTATTCAAAAGTTTTGAAAACTTTGAAGGGGGTCTTGTAGAAGCATGGAATTTCACAACCAGAAAGCCCATGCGCCAGACACTACATGCGCCAGAACTCAGACGAAGAACTTCACAGCAAAGTCAATAAGTATAGACATTTGAAGAAGGACTTTTTATTTATATATAAAAGTCTATTACATGTCTAGAAAAGGTTGTACAAAGGAGAATTTCTACAAAGAAAAGAGCCTAAGTCTACAGCCAGCGGCCACCATGCGCCTTCAGATAAGCACAGCGGCCACCATGCGTCTCCAGATAGGCGCAGCATCACTATGCGCCACCAGTGAGGCGCAGCAGATATCATGCGCCTCCATTCAGGCGCATCCCATCATCTCTTCAGCAGCTCAGTTATGTGCATCCCTTCAGCCAAATTCTTCCAGCCAGGCTCACCTGGCCGAGCAGAGCCCAGTTATGTGCCGCTCTTCCAACCAGGCTCGCCCGATAAATGCTTCGACACAAAGCATTTAACCCTCTGGCTGGAACCAAGGAAGAGAAGAGCACCGCAAATGCTGTGGCCAGGGGAGGCTTCGAAAGAGCCTCCAAAGCCGAAGGAAGACCGTGATCGAAACCACGGCTAAAGGAGCAGCTTTCGACACGATCAAAGTGGGGGAAACCCCACTTTGCAGGAAGAGAGAGCCTTACACCGCCATTCCGATCTACGGCTCTTCCGGAATAACGGAGACGAGGCTCGAGCATCCCTATCTTTGGATGCAACAGGCACCTTCCGCCTGCCTCAGAAGCCCTCGACTCCGTCTTTTGGATGTAACAGTCACCTTCAAGTGCATCAAAGACAACACAGCGTCTCATCTTCACCCTCGGGAGCACTTCGTCAGCAGAATGCACCCGTATGTTCAAGTTCATATTGGAAGTACGTGAGGGAATAAGAAGCAAATCTTCTCTCCATACCACTATTTATAGGCCGGGCAGATCAAACCCACGCGCCAAGTGGATGGCCCTTCGAATTCCGTGCAATGAATTTACATTAAATGGATGAACCGGACGCCTCGAATTCAGCCAAACGGCTATTTATAGCACTCGAAGAGCGAGACAGCCGCATCATTAAAAGACATGTCCGATGCGCCAGCCAGACAGCGCATCACACGGACGCACCCTTCGGCATCAGGCGCATCACACAGACGTGCCCTACAGTACTCGGCACATTATAGAGGGTGCGCCTCCACACATCTCCATACCGAGTGGAACGTCAACCGACGCGCCCACTCAGCTGTCCATCGAACGTCACCAATATTAAATGCTGAACTGACAGAGTTGGCAGCACGCCTCCCAAAGTCTGAACAGTTGACAGCTTTATTCAGAAAACGAAGCGTCGGCAACGTCAGCATCATCATGACTCTATTCCGACGGCTACTGCCACGTGGCCACCCGCATGCGCCTCTACGGCCATGCGTCCACACCCACATGCGCCTCTACGGCCATGCGTCCTAACCAGCATGCGCCTCAAAAGCCATGCGCCTCGGACCCTTCACTGATCCCTAAAGACAGAAGAAGAGTCTCCGGTTGAAGTTTTGCATGCGCCTCAAAAGCCATGCGCTCCAGACTGATCTCTGATCCCAAAAGACAGAAGGAAAGTCGCCTGCATGCGCCTCAAAAGCCATGTGCCCCAAATGGTTTGTAACTCCTAAAGGTTATGAGCCGCAGCCTCCTCCTGCGCCCAATCCAAGGCGCAGCCCACCAGATCACTCCTCTCCACCAAATCCGAGATCTTCGAACCATGAGTCGACGACACGTGTCTTTTGACTCAACTCGTCCAAGATTTCAGCAACGGAAAGATCTTCTCTTCTGCTACGTGCCGGCTCACAACAGCAGTATGAAGAGTTCTCCCCCTCGATCAGGGTGCAGCATCCATGCGCCTCCATCAGCAACCTCCACGTGGCGTCCCCACACCGGCGCATCCTACATGCGCGCATGAGCAGCCAGCCTGCAAAACTATAAATAGAAGGATCATCCCCTTCACACACACACAGAGACTCAGAACATAAGACTCACAGAGAATCCACGACAGAGAATCACCGGAGAGGCAGTTCTAGACACTCAACGTCTTCCTCCTCTCAGCAAGCTCCAGCACCCAGAGCAATCAACACCTTCAGAGAACCGATAACCGCCGTCAGCCGGTCAACGGAGTCAACGCATTACCACTCGCTCCATTGGCACTAAGGACCCAGCTTAAATAAAAGTGTACTCCTAGGACTACATCTAAGTCCTATATTGTATCACTGTTCTGTTTGTATTAAGATTTCAATCAAAACAATTTTAATGGCAAACACCAGCTACCTTTTGGAGAAATGTCTATTATGCTTAAAGATGTTGTAAATATTTTAGGTCTACCTATCACAGGTGAACCTATAATATTTGATAAGCAATTTTCTGCTGAGACAGCGATCACGACCTACCTAGGTGTGGAGGCTCCAAAATTGAAAGACAAAGGCCTAGTGTCGTATACATGGCTCCGGCAGAATTTTATGCACATAGATCGTATCGGTGACAAAAAAATATCAGTTGATGAGGAACGGGGTAAGTATTACATTTGTGGTTAATATTTGTGCACATAGATTATATATCAATTTAGTTTAGCTAATATAATGTTTTTTATATTCTGTTCAGGTCATTGCATGCACCAGAGCCTATTTACTAGGCCTTATTAATGCTTTTTTGTTTCCCGACGCATCGGATATGGTAAATTTATGGTTTCTATTATTTTTGAATGATTTGACGGAATCGACGAGTTATGCGTGGGGAGCGTCGATGCTGGCATACCTATACAGTGCTATGTCAGACTTTATGCAGTTCCAGTCAAAGGACAACTTGATGAAAAATTTAAATAGATGCGCTACATTGATTCAGGTACGAAAAATTTAAATGGATGCCCGACTCAATCTCAGGGAACTTGATCGTCCAGACTATTGGGAATTAGACAGACAAGGAAGATAGACGATTATTTTGTACTTGTATGATGTTCTATTTTCATTTATATAAAAGTCTTTGACAAACTATTACAGTTACTTCACATGATGTTTCGTATTCATTCTCGTGGTTGATTTGTACAACTCCTTCTATTGTGTCCTAAACCATTGCAATTACTGCATCGGAGATCTCTTGAAGATTGATCCTTCGCCATAGTACGGTTCTTCTTTGGTCTTCCGGTTTTGCGTCGTACATCTGGTACTCCAATGTCGCCTCTAACCAATGCACTTTGAATGTTGTAAGGGACTGGAATTGGCTCCAAGTGCGGCTCGTAGACACTTTTTAATGCTTCCTTTGAAAATATACCTGGATAATAATGCTCAATCCTTATATTGTAACAATTACAAGCATAACATGCATGTACACATGGAAGAAAAGTATGATACCACTTTAAACATGAACAATAGTTTTCATTTAAACGAACAACATATGTTCTATTTGTTTGACGATCTAATATCTCAAACAAATGACCCACTATACGTAATATTTTAAGATGATGGTTTTCTTTTGTGATACGAGCCATCGTTTTTAACATCTTCGGACAAATAATTGTTTCAAGATTTTCAGCTTGTTGTATATTTTTGTCGTGAAGTGTTATAATCTTGGCTCGAATACCATCAAGTAGTGTCGTTATTGGTTTATCACGAAGATTTTAATCCAGTTATTGAAAGATTCGGCAAGATTTGACGTGTTAATATCTAGTCTTGGACAAGGAGAATACACTGTAATCCAGTGTGAGAAAACACGATTTTCATCATTTACTCCAACGGGCCAATTGTAAACATCAACATTTTCAGCTTTAATCATCTCCAAACAATTATTTGCATCTGTTTCATTATAACATCTTGCAAGATAGTCCAAGCTACGTTAAAAATGCTTTGATCTACATACCGATTTCAAATTTGCTATAAAATGTTGAATAAAAAAAAATGAGGCGATTCCGGAAAAATAGCACGCATGGCATTTATCAATCCTTTCTGTTTATCCGATATAAAAGAAATTGTATTCCAGGCATCAAAAAGTCTTTCAAAATATATTCTTAAACCGTTTAAAAACAAAGTCCAAAAATCAGTGTTTTCACTCTCACCAACAGCATATGCAATTGGATATAGTTGATAATTAGGATCATGAGCACAAGCAATAAATAAAATACCTCTATATTTAGAGGAAAGAAAAGTACCATCAATACTAATCACAGGTAAACATCCCCTTAGAAATCCATCAATGCATGCCTTGAAACAAATAAAAATTCTTTCAAAACTATTATTTTCTGTAATCTTCATAAAACATTGGCTACCTGGATTTGTCTCAATAATTCTAAGACCATACTCTTCGAGACTACTATATGCATCAACATAACTACCAATTATTCGGATAGAGCAAGTTCTCTAGCTTTCCAAGCCTTACAGTATTTAATATGTATTCGATGTTCCTTAAATATATCTTTTACAACATGAGATGGACTATACGACTGATTATCTCGAATTTTTTCAATAATCTGAATTTTAACCCATATAGTGGTAGCTAATGGATGAGAACCAGTTGTAAGTCCACCTAAACAAGAATGAATATTTTCTAGCGTTGCAATAAAAAATCTTTCGCCTCCACCTATGGCTTTAGCGTAAACTGTAATGCCTGTGATTCGTATTGCGTATCTTGGTATACGTATACGTAATTTGACCCGTATTGCATGTCTCACTGCTTGATTTATTCTAGCATTTCATTGATTGGTTTATTCTTGGTTTGGTTTGACTTGGCTTGGTTTGCTTTGGTTCATCATGAACCCAAGGTGAACCCTCCCACCTACCACCATCATCCTCATATATATTTCCACCTAACGCTCTCTCTCTTCATTACTACTTCTCCGTGTAAATCGGTTTCCAATGTCCGGGTCAACGGACCAATTTGAGATCGGGTCAACGGAATCCAATTCTGGATATACCGTTGGGTTCGTATCGCCATTCTGGATTCGTGGACATATAATTTGTTAGGTTTTGTGCACTTTTATTTCGGCACGTTTTTCGGTGCAAAGTGTGTCCAACGGCGGACATTATTTTGGCCCGAAATTACCGTTTTGCCCGTATCCAAATTGGACTTTTGGACAGGCTATCCTAGCTGATTTGACCATTCTGGACACGTTGGTGATGTTAGTTTCATCATCCGACAACATCTGTATATTTCTTCCCTTTTTGTGTCACCCTATTATTATAATATTTTCTCCTTCTGGTTGTTTTAGAGACCCGTCGATTTCAGTGATTTCTAAATCACTGAAATTCATAAGTTGACCTTATGGAGGTTTATAGAGACTAGCTTGACCATGGTTGACTACTTTGACTAGACGTCGAAGTAGAGTCAACAGTTGACCTAGGTTTGATCAGACTTGACCAACGTTGACTTTTTGACCAAAGTCAACTGTAGGTCAACCATTGACCTGTTTAACCTAGATTAGACTTAGGGTTGACCAGAGTTGACCAGTTGACCAAAGTCAACTGTACGTCAACCTTGACCCAGTTTGTCTTAGTTTGACTTAGTTTGACCTAGATGTTTAGTATGTCTTTTGACCCTGATCGGCTCTTGTATTATTTCATCTTTAGGTCTGTGGCTTTACTCTGAACCCTGATTCATATTGACAGCAGGACCCCAGGCGAGTACATTCTCTGATAATATTTCTGTTTTATGATATCGTTTATGTTTCTTGTATTTAGTGTAGATACCCTTGTTCTCTTGACACATTGTTCACACGGATTGGTATTTTCCTGGATCCCGTCATGAGATATTATTCCTCGCTCTCCTTGGTATATCTTGTGCAAGTCTTTCTTGTTTCTTGTGCATTGTATAGACACGATTCCCGCGAAGGCTAGCTACCCTCTCGGAGAATCGCATGTCATGATGTGTCATGGTTGGATCCACTATACTAGTCGGGGACGGGGAGTACTAGTGTAGATGTGTGGTCATTACCCACCTTATTTATTCTTGTAGACCTTGAATGCTACCAATCCTACACTCCACGTGGGATTGGCTGATCATAACCTTGTGCAGACCCAATCCGGCCACATGTTGTAGCTAGTATTCACACACCTAGATATATGATTCTTGATTCTTGTACATATCATGATCAGTTTTACTTGTCTTGTTCTAGCTCTAGATTTACAGCTTACCCTGCCATGATACTCACATGTACATTTCATGATTTCTTGTATATGCTCTCTATTTACTGCTACATGTTCAATATCGTCTAATTAGAACTGTTATTTGAGATTTGTGCTCGTTCCATCCTGACTGGATATGTTGACAAAATTTTAGGAGTAGTTGTGCCACATTTGTTGGACTGCAGGATGATTCTAGCTGAGGTGGTTCACACTGTTCCTCTATGTGAGTTGCCTGGTAGTTATTCCTTAGTTAGTCTTGTTGTTCCCTCATTATCTTCCTGTCTTATGATCATTGTAGATTCTAGTTGTTTTAGAGATATCGCTATTATTTCTTGTCTTATCTTTCTTAGTTTTCGTGATGTGACATGAGTATATTTCTAGTTATGGATCTTTAGATGTTGTAGTTAGTATAGTATACTTGACAGCGTTCTACCGCCGATACCGCGGCGTAGGCTGGGCGTGGCCCACGTATTCGTACCCGTATATCTGGGTGCGGGTCGTGACACGTTTTTAGTGGTGGCCCATACAGGTCAGTCTTTGCAGTTAATGCGAAGTCGTGGTAGTACTTGAGTTTATCTGTACTACTGCGAGCCTGCCCTAGGATTAAGGTTGAGTCATGGAATATTTTAGGATTTTGGTACTCAGTCACATATTAGGAACTCTTGGTAGATTCTAGGGATGACCCCTGGGAATCTTATTTTGAAACTCTTCGAATCTATTCCCATTCGTTTCTATCCGTCCTGATTCCTGAGATATCTCTCAGTTATCAACTTTTTTCCTTCTTGGAATGAGTTTGTGGACCCCAGAGGGAAGGTGTAAGTTGGACTTGTATATCATCTAGGTTGGGGAGAGAATATGATTTACCAACCTCGTATCATGGTCGAGGTTTGTTTTAGATTATATTCCACCATTTTTTATCTTGACCTAGGTAGTACCCTCGGGACTTTCCCTAAAATTTTCCCCTGAACCCTATCTCGAAAGTTGTTTCCGTTGTTTCTATTAACTTACCCTTGACTTGTTGTTGAAGTTTAAATCTTAATATTCGTTGTTGACCTTTGATTTTGTTTTGGATAATTCTTTTAAGAATTTGGTTAAGATATCCTGATAAACATATTTTGGACGAGAACAATGAGAACAGTAAGTGTCTTCTTTACTTATGGAGTTTGGAATTTATCGCAGTCATATTAGCTAGCCTGACCGGGATATGGAGCCTGATTTTGGATATACTATCCTAGTTATGGAATTTAGATTCTCTTGCAGCCATACCGGTTGGCGTGGTAAGGAATCTAGATGACATGATTATAGGATGTATACCTTGGTTATGGACTCTATCGTTTATTGTAGCTATGTTTACTGGCGTGGCGTAAATTCTGGCAACATAATTTTGGATAGACGTGTATGGTTATCAGGTCATATCTTAAGTTGATTCACTTCTTTTACCAATTGAGCAAGATAATTCCTACCATTATTTCTTGTTTATCATTATTTTCTCTCCCATCGCATGATGATTTTCTCATCTTACCGTCATTTCCTTTGCCTTGTTTAGCTATGTCTTGATTATACAAATCATCCCGTACTTGGACTTCAATTATATCTTCGATTCTCTAAATTGTCTCTAAAATCGTGCCCCAATGACTTGGCTTATTTCTGAAATCATGCACATATGATTTTGTTCATATCATAATTCTATCGTGCCAAATCCCTCATCGTGCCTGAATAATTTTAAATCGATTATCTTGATCGTGCAAACTCGTCATTCTTGGATCGTGCCTAAATTATTGCCTAAATCTTCTATCATGTTTTAACCCCACTACCAACCTTTAATTTCGAGGACGAAATTTTTATAAGGTGGGTAGGATTGTAAGCCCCTAAATTTAGGGCTTATTTTTTTCAATTTTATAAATCAATGATTTTGAATAAATATTATTATTTGATTATTATTTGATTTAATGCTCTTTACCGTGACTTGGAATTCTAGAGCGTCAGGGATGCCAGTCTCTGGAAATCTCCTTCTTGGAGTTTGTAGTAGACGAGATTATCTTCACATTGATATATCGTGTCCCACTCGAACTTGTTCCCTTGTATTCTTTTTGCCTCGCGCAAGTTTGGGTCAATTTAGACCAATTTATCGTCTGCCGTAATTTCTGATTTAATTTCCAATTTAAATTCCGGGCCTGACATCGGTCCAATCCAGTCGACCCAATTTATGGCCCTGGCCTGTTTTGAGTAAACTATGCAGGTGCCACTTGCGTGCCAAAATTTCGATCTCCTTTGTGCTCCTATTTCATCCGTGATTTAAATTGCTTAATTTATTAGTTAATTAAATCTTGGCCTCGACCTTGTCCAACTTGGCCCAACGCCCAACCCAGTTTAGTGTGGGCCCTGTCATGACTGCCCATACATCCCACTAGTGTTCTCCTATTTTTGCCTACTCGAAAATATAATTCTTTTATTTTATATTATTATCTCTTTCTCTCTCTATGTATATATACCTACATGTATACATGTGTTACATCTCTCCTCTCACTCATGTACACTTCCCACACAAAGAGAAACCCCCTCACCCCACACTCAGCCGAACCCCTCTCTCTCTTTTCTTCTTCATGAAGTAAACCTATCTCTCTCTTTCTCTCTCTTCTATATTTAATATATATACACACACATATATATTAAATATCTCTCTCCTCTCCCATCACTCTCTCTCTACCTACACACCACCTCTCCCCTCCCCATGTCAGCTCACACCCCCCATGTACCCGAGCACACCCCCTCTCTTTATTCTCTCTCTCTCTCCCTCTAAATATCTTCTAATATCTCTCCCTCTTTATATATAATATATATACACACATATATATATATATATTATATAATCTCTCTCTCTCTCTCCTTTTCCAATCCCCACACAAGCAACCCTTTCCCCCCCATGCTGTACGAGCACAGCAGCTAGCCCCCCCATTCCTTCTTCATTCATTCATTCATTTTTTTTTCCTTCCTTCTTCCTTCTTTTCTCCTTGCTCTTTAGGAGAGCAACCCAACACCATTAACACCAACACCACCACCCTCACCGCGCCACCTCAAACCGAGCCACCACCACCTCCACGTCCACCGTGCGCCGCCGCCCGACCCTCGTCGAGGCTGCGCAGCCCCCGCCGTCGCCGGGCTAGGCCAAGCCAAGCCGCGCCACCAGCAGCAGCTGCAACTGCAGCAGTGCACGGCAACGGCCACAGGCCGCGCGCGCTGGCAGCGCTGGCCGCGCGCCGTCGCCGGCCGCCGTGCCTCCGACGACCCCCACGCGGGTGCGCCCCACTTCGGCGAGCACTTCCATGGCGGCCACCGTCCTCCGGGACGCGCCGTCGAGGCGATTCGTGCATTTTTCATGAAATTCCGTCGACGCGCGCGCGCGCGAAGTCCAGAATTGGCGTCTCGTCGCAGCAACTTCGTGCGCGTTTTCTGGACAATCCGACCGTTGGATCGACGAACTCCTTGCTCCGTCTCAATCTCGGTATATCCCTCTTCACCTCTGTCAAGTTTGAACCGTTAATTTTGTCGTTTGATACATCAAAATCGGCCACCAAGTTGACGTTTTAATTTGTACTGTTTTTGGACAGTTTTGCGCCGCCAACTTCGCGGGTTCGTATCTTCATCGTCGCAGCTCCGTTTTGCGCGCTACCAGTTCCGGTGCACAGCTGGTATAACCCTCTTCCTGCCCCCTTTAGATTTCATTTCAGTTTGAGCTTGTTAGGTCGGTCGAATTCGACGCCAAAGTTGGCCGTTCGAATTCTTAGTGTTGCACTTGTTAAATTCCATTTTTGAACCCGGGACTCCGGATTCAATTTCTGACACCACCAGTAGACTCGTGGCGTCGTTCTGGCATGTTTTCATATAAAGTTTGCTTGATTTGGAGAACGTGGGCCCTGGCACGCATTTCGGTGCAAAGCGGGTCCCACTTTCTGAGTCAACGGGACTTTTTGACGCCGGCTCATCGGAATCCAATTCTGGATATACCGTTGAGTTCGTATCGTCATTCTGGACTCGTTGACATATAATTTGCTAGGTTTTAGTGGACATTGGTTCCGGCACGCATTTCGGTGCAAGTCGGATACCAATATCCGGGTCAACGTGTCATTTTGAGTTCGGCTCATCGGAATCCAATTTCGGATATACCGTTGAGTTCGTATCGTCATTCTGGACTCGTTGACATATAATTTGCTGAGTTTTGAGGACATTAGCTCCGACACGCTTTTCCGTGTAAATCGGTTTCCAATGTCCGGGTCAACGGACCAATTTGAGATCGGGTCAACGGAATCCAATTCTGGATATACCGTTGGGTTCGTATCGCCATTCTGGATTCGTGGACATATAATTTGTTAGGTTTTGTGCACTTTTATTTTGGCACGTTTTTCGGTACAAAGTGTGTCCAACGGCAGACATTATTTTGGCCCAAAATTACCGTTTTGCCCGTGTCCAAATTGGACTTTTGGACATGCTATCCTAGCTGATTTGACCATTCTGGACACGTTGGTGATGTTAGTTTCATCATCCGACAACATCTGTATATTTCTTCCCTTTTTGTGTCACCCTATTATTATAATATTTTCTCCTTCTGGTTGTTTTAGAGACCCGTCGATTTCAGTGATTTCTAAATCACTGAAATTCATAAGTTGACCTTATGGAGGTTTATAGAGACTAGCTTGACCATGGTTGACTACTTTGACTAGACGTCGAAGTAGAGTCAACAGTTGACCTAGGTTTGATCAGACTTGACCAACGTTGACTTTTTGACCAAAGTCAACTGTAGGTCAACCATTGACCTGTTTAACCTAGATTAGACTTAGGGTTGACCAGAGTTGACCAGTTGACCAAAGTCAACTGTACGTCAACCTTGACCCAGTTTGTCTTAGTTTGACTTAGTTTGACCTAGATGTTTAGTATGTCTTTTGACCCTGATCGGCTCTTGTATTATTTCATCTTTAGGTCTGTGGCTTTACTCTGAACCCTGATTCATATTGACAGCAGGACCCCAGGCGAGTACATTCTCTGATAATATTTCTGTTTTATGATATCGTTTATGTTTCTTGTATTTAGTGTAGATACCCTTGTTCTCTTGACACATTGTTCACACGGATTGGTATTTTCCTGGATCCCGTCATGAGATATTATTCCTCGCTCTCCTTGGTATATCTTGTGCAAGTCTTTCTTGTTTCTTGTGCATTGTATAGACACGATTCCCGCGAAGGCTAGCTACCCTCTCGGAGAATCGCATGTCATGATGTGTCATGGTTGGATCCACTATACTAGTCGGGGACGGGGAGTACTAGTGTAGATGTGTGGTCATTACCCACCTTGTTTATTCTTGTAGACCTTGAATGCTACCAATCCTACACTCCACGTGGGATTGGCTGATCATAACCTTGTGCAGACCCAATCCGGCCACATGTTGTAGCTAGTATTCACACACCTAGATATATGATTCTTGATTCTTGTACATGTCATGATCAGTTTTACTTGCCTTGTTCTAGCTCTAGATTTACAGCTTACCCTGCCATGATACTCACATGTACATTTCATAATTTCTTGTATATGCTCTCTATTTACTGCTACATGTTCAATATCGTCTAATTAGAACTGTTATTTGAGATTTGTGCTCGTTCCATCCTGACTGGATATGTTGACAAAATTTTAGGAGTAGTTGTGCCACATTTGTTGGACTGCAGGATGATTCTAGCTGAGGTGGTTCACACTGTTCCTCTATGTGAGTTGCCTGGTAGTTATTCCTTAGTTAGTCTTGTTGTTCCCTCATTATCTTCCTGTCTTATGATCATTGTAGATTCTAGTTGTTTTAGAGATATCGCTATTATTTCTTGTCTTATCTTCCTTAGTTTTCGTGATGTGACATGAGTACATTTCTAGTTATGGATCTTTAGATGTTGTAGTTAGTATAGTATACTTGACAGCGTTCTACCGCCGATACCGCGGCGTAGGCTGGGCGTGGCCCACGTATTCGTACCCGTATATCTGGGTGCGGGTCGTGACACGTTTTTAGTGGTGGCCCATACAGGTCAGTCTTTGCAGTTAATGCGAAGTCGTGGTAGTACTTGAGTTTATCTGTACTACTGCGAGCCTGCCCTAGGATTAAGGTTGAGTCATGGAATATTTTAGGATTTTGGTACTCAGTCACATATTAGGAACTCTTGGTAGATTCTAGGGATGACCCCTGGGAATCTTATTTTGAAACTCTTCGAATCTATTCCCATTCGTTTCTATCCGTCCTGATTCCTGAGATATCTCTCAGTTATCAACTTTTTTCCTTCTTGGAATGAGTTTGTGGACCCCAGAGGGAAGGTGTAAGTTGGACTTGTATATCATCTAGGTTGGGGAGAGAATATGATTTACCAACCTCGTATCATGGTCGAGGTTTGTTTTAGATTATATTCCACCATTTTCTATCTTGACCTAGGTAGTACCCTCGGGACTTTCCCTAAAATTTTCCCCTGAACCCTATCTCGAAAGTTGTTTCCGTTGTTTCTATTAACTTACCCTTGACTTGTTGTTGAAGTTTAAATCTTAATATTCGTTGTTGACCTTTGATTCTGTTTTGGATAATTCTTTTAAGAATTTGGTTAAGATATCCTGATAAACATATTTTGGACGAGAACAATGAGAACAGTAAGTGTCTTCTTTACTTATGGAGTTTGAAATTTATCGCAGTCATATTAGCTAGCCTGACCGGGACATGGAGCCTGATTTTGGATATACTATCCTAGTTATGGAATTTAGATTCTCTTGCAGCCATACCGGTTGGCGTGGTAAGGAATCTAGATGACATGATTATAGGATGTATACCTTGGTTATGGACTCTATCGTTTATTGTAGCTATGTTTACTGGCGTGGCGTAAATTCTGGCAACATAATTTTGGATAGACGTGTATGGTTATCAGGTCATATCTTAAGTTGATTCACTTCTTTTACCAATTGAGCAAGATAATTCCTACCATTATTTCTTGTTTATCATTATTTTCTCTCCCATCGCATGATGATTTTCTCATCTTACCGTCATTTCCTTTGCCTTGTTTAGCTATGTCTTGATTATACAAATCATCCCGTACTTGGACTTCAATTATATCTTCGATTCTCTAAATTGTCTCTAAAATCGTGCCCCAATGACTTGGCTTATTTCTGAAATCATGCACATATGATTTTGTTCATATCATAATTCTATCGTGCCAAATCCCTCATCGTGCCTGAACAATTTTAAATCGATTATCTTGATCGTGCAAACTCGTCATTCTTGGATCGTGCCTAAATTATTGCCTAAATCTTCTATCATATTTTAACCCTACTACCAACCTTTAATTTCGAGGACGAAATTTTTATAAGGTGGGTAGGATTGTAAGCCCCTGAATTTAGGGCTTATTTTTTTCAATTTTATAAATCAATGATTTTGAATAAATATTATTATTTGATTATTATTTGATTTAATGCTCTTTACCGTGACTTGGAATTCTAGAGCGTCAGGGATGCCAGTCTCTGGAAATCTCCTTCTTGGAGTTTGTAGTAGACGAGATTATCTTCACATTGATATATCGTGTCCCACTCGAACTTGTTCCCTTGTATTCTTTTTGCCTCGCGCAAGTTCGGGTCAATTTAGACCAATTTATCGTCTGCCGTAATTTCTGATTTAATTTCCAATTTAAATTCCGGGCCTGACATCGGTCCAATCCAGTCGACCCAATTTATGGCCCTGGCCTGTTTTGAGTAAACTATGCAGGTGCCACTTGCGTGCCAAAATTTCGATCTCCTTTGTGCTCCTATTTCATCCGTGATTTAAATTGCTTAATTTATTAGTTAATTAAATCTTGGCCTCGACCTTGTCCAACTTGGCCCAACGCCCAACCCAGTTTAGTGTGGGCCCTGTCATGACTGCCCATACATCCCACTAGTGTTCTCCTATTTTTGCCTACTCGAAAATATAATTCTTTTATTTTATATTATTGTCTCTTTCTCTCTCTATGTATATATACCTACATGTATACATGTGTTACATCTCTCCTCTCACTCATGTACACTTCCCACACAAAGAGAAACCCCCTCACCCCACACTCAGCCGAACCCCTCTCTCTCTTTTCTTCTTCATGAAGTAAACCTATCTCTCTCTTTCTCTCTCTTCTATATTTAATATATATACACACACATATATATTAAATATCTCTCTCCTCTCCCATCACTCTCTCTCTACCTACACACCACCTCTCCCCTCCCCATGTCAGCTCACACCCCCCATGTACCCGAGCACACCCCCTCTCTTTATTCTCTCTCTCTCTCCCTCTAAATATCTTCTAATATCTCTCCCTCTTTATATATAATATATATACACACATATATATATATATTATATAATCTCTCTCTCTCTCTCCTTTTCCAATCCCCACACAAGCAACCCTTTCCCCCCCATGCTGTACGAGCACAGCAGCTAGCCCCCCCATTCCTTCTTCATTCATTCATTCATTTTTTTTTCCTTCCTTCTTCCTTCTTTTCTCCTTGCTCTTTAGGAGAGCAACCCAACACCATTAACACCAACACCACCACCCTCACCGCGCCACCTCAAACCGAGCCACCACCACCTCCACGTCCACCGTGCGCCGCCGCCCGACCCTCGTCGAGGCTGCGCAGCCCCCACCGTCGCCGGGCTAGGCCAAGCCAAGCCGCGCCACCAGCAGCAGCTGCAACTGCAGCAGTGCACGGCAACGGCCACAGGCCGCGCGCGCTGGCAGCGCTGGCCGCGCGCCGTCGCCGGCCGCCGTGCCTCCGACGACCCCCACGCGGGTGCGCCCCACTCCGGCGAGCACTTCCATGGCGGCCACCGTCCTCCGGGACGCGCCGTCGAGGCGATTCGTGCATTTTTCATGAAATTCCGTCGACGCGCGCGCGCGCGAAGTCCAGAATTGGCGTCTCGTCGCAGCGACTTCGTGCGCATTTTCTGGACAATCCGACCGTTAGATCGACGAACTCCTTGCTCCGTCTCAATCTCGGTATATCCCTCTTCACCTCTGTCAAGTTTGAACCGTTAATTTCGTCGTTTGATACATCAAAACCGGCCACCAAGTTGACGTTTTAATTTGTACTATTTTTGGACAGTTTTGCGCCGCCAACTTCGCGGGTTCGTATCTTCATCGTCGCAGCTCCGTTTTGCGCGCTACCAGTTCCGGTGCACAGCTGGTATAACCCTCTTCCTGCCCCCTTTAGATTTCATTTCAGTTTGAGCTTGTTAGGTCGGTCGAATTCGACGCCAAAGTTGGCCGTTCGAATTCTTAGTGTTGCACTTGTTAAATTCCATTTTTGAACCCGGGACTCCGGATTCAATTTCTGACACCACCAGTAGACTCGTGGCGTCGTTCTGGCATGTTTTCATATAAAGTTTGCTTGATTTGGAGAACGTGGGCCCTGGCACGCATTTCGGTGCAAAGCGGGTCCCACTTTCTGAGTCAACGGGACTTTTTGACGCCGGCTCATCGGAATCCAATTCTGGATATACCGTTGAGTTCGTATCGTCATTCTGGACTCGTTGACATATAATTTGCTAGGTTTTAGTGGACATTGGTTCCGGCACGCATTTCGGTGCAAGTCGGATACCAATATCCGGATCAACGTGTCATTTTGAGTTCGGCTCATCGGAATCCAATTCCGGATATACCGTTGAGTTCGTATCGTCATTCTGGACTCGTTGACATATAATTTGCTGAGTTTTGAGGACATTAGCTCCGACACGCTTTTCCGTGTAAATCGGTTTCCAATGTCCGGGTCAACGGACCAATTTGAGATCGGGTCAACGGAATCCAATTCTGGATATACCGTTGGGTTCGTATCGCCATTCTGGATTCGTGGACATATAATTTGTTAGGTTTTGTGCACTTTTATTTTGGTACGTTTTTCGGTGCAAAGTGTGTCCAACGACGGACATTATTTTGGCCCGAAATTACCGTTTTGCCCGTGTCCAAATTGGACTTTTGGACAGGCTATCCTAGCTGATTTGACCATTCTGGACACGTTGGTGATGTTAGTTTCATCATCCGACAACATCTGTATATTTCTTCCCTTTTTGTGTCACCCTATTATTATAATATTTTCTCCTTCTGGTTGTTTTAGAGACCCGTCGATTTCAGTGAATTTTAAATCACTGAAATTCATAAGTTGACCTTATGGAGGTTTATAGAGACTAGCTTGACCATGGTTGACTACTTTGACTAGACGTCGAAGTAGAGTCAACAGTTGACCTAGGTTTGATCAGACTTGACCAACGTTGACTTTTTGACCAAAGTCAACTGTAGGTCAACCATTGACCTGTTTAACCTAGATTAGACTTAGGGTTGACCAGAGTTGACCAGTTGACCAAAGTCAACTGTACGTCAACCTTGACCCAGTTTGACTTAGTTTGACCTAGATGTTTAGTATGTCTTTTGACCCTGATCGGCTCTTGTATTATTTCATCTTTAGGTCTGTGGCTTTACTCTGAACCCTGATTCATATTGACAGCAGGACCCCAGGCGAGTACATTCTCTGATAATATTTCTGTTTTATGATATCGTTTATGTTTCTTGTATTTAGTGTAGATACCCTTGTTCTCTTGACACATTGTTCACACGGATTGGTATTTTCCTGGATCCCGTCATGAGATATTATTCCTCGCTCTCCTTGGTATATCTTGTGCAAGTCTTTCTTGTTTCTTGTGCATTGTATAGACACGATTCCCGCGAAGGCTAGCTACCCTCTCGGAGAATCGCATGTCATGATGTGTCATGGTTGGATCCACTATACTAGTCGGGGACGGGGAGTACTAGTGTAGATGTGTGGTCATTACCCACCTTGTTTATTCTTGTAGACCTTGAATGCTACCAATCCTACACTCCACGTGGGATTGGCTGATCATAACCTTGTGCAGACCCAATCCGGCCACATGTTGTAGCTAGTATTCACACACCTAGATATATGATTCTTGATTCTTGTACATGTCATGATCAGTTTTACTTGCCTTGTTCTAGCTCTAGATTTACAGCTTACCCTGCCATGATACTCACATGTACATTTCATGATTTCTTGTATATGCTCTCTATTTACTGCTACATGTTCAATATCGTCTAATTAGAACTGTTATTTGAGATTTGTGCTCGTTCCATCCTGACTGGATATGTTGACAAAATTTTAGGAGTAGTTGTGCCACATTTGTTGGACTGCAGGATGATTCTAGCTGAGGTGGTTCACACTGTTCCTCTATGTGAGTTGCCTGGTAGTTATTCCTTAGTTAGTCTTGTTGTTCCCTCATTATCTTCCTGTCTTATGATCATTGTAGATTCTAGTTGTTTTAGAGATATCGCTATTATTTTTTGTCTTATCTTCCTTAGTTTTCGTGATGTGACATGAGTACATTTCTAGTTATGGATCTTTAGATGTTGTAGTTAGTATAGTATACTTGACAGCGTTCTACCGCCGATACCGCGGCGTAGGCTGGGCGTGGCCCACGTATTCGTACCCGTATATCTGCGTGCGGGTCGTGACATTAGGCAAGGGCAAACTTGCTTCATGATGGATCTCATGTTTTATAGTTCCATTCTCTTTCTTACTAGATTCTAAGCCTCTTTAGAACTGAAAGTTTTCGGTTTTGATGGTTATATTCTTGTAGATCTAAGTTTTAAAGTTCTTTCTTGTTTAGTTTTCTTGGTTTTGATCTCTAAAAACTTGGTATTTTCAAAAACTATTGGTTCCATGTTGTAGAGAATTTAATTTTATGCAGTTTTGGCTTTTATTTCGCTTGATTTCGACTTCGGATGAGGAAGTTATGGCCATGGCAAGTTTTCGGAACTTTCATGGCTGAACTGCTGTTTGGGGACGATGAACCCCATGCGCTGGGAACCCCATGCGCCGTGAATAGGAAGATTAGAAGAAGAAGGATTCGAGGAATAGGAAGATTAGGAAGAATAGTTTTAGAGGAAGTCGAGTTGGAGAGTAAAACGGAGCTCCGAGTATCGAAATGCGACGAAACTTGACGTAGGCCTAGAATACATGAATTAGATTTTGCGGGTAGGTTCCGGAGTGAAAATCGGGGTCGTAGGGCGCCGGTATTGCGCCGTACCATTGCGTATCTTGAAATATTTAAGATACTGACAATGGGCCGTATCATGGACTGGGTGTCCACTTTACCTAGGTATTTTGGTAGGTAACGTATGTATAGGTTAGTATCATACTACCCTAGGAAGCACGGGTCAAAATACCAAGCATAGGTAGGCTAACTTGATAATTGCCTAAGTTAGAATTTTACCCTTTTTAAGGGTAAAATAGGATATTGGCCCACGGCCAAGATTTGAGTTTTCAAGTCCAAGATGGACTTGGATATGGGTTGTAGAGGTTGATAATGATTAGAAATAGCCGCCTAGACCTAGTCTTGACCCCGGTTGACCACGGTTGACTTTTTAGACCAAAAGTCAACTACGGGTCAACACTTTACCCAATTTAGTCCCAAATTCCATTTAACTTGGACAGTTGACCAAAAGTCAACTATTAGTCACCAGTGACCTAGGGTTGACCTAGAGTTGACCTAGAGTTGACCAGGGTTGATCCGTTGACCAAAAGTCAACGGTAAGCTAATTTTCGACTTAGTTTGATTCGGATGGATTTCCAATGTCCTCCCATGACCAAGTATGACCCAACTAGACTTGTCTTGACCTAATATGACTTTGTTAGGTCTAATATGACTTAGATTGACCCCGTACAATCTAGTTTGACCTTGTTTGACCTAGATTGACTTAGTTTGACGTGTCTTGACCTATTTTGACTCAGTATGACTTAATTTTACTTCCAAACCATTATATTGATACAGTATTCCATCTATAGGTCCTCGAGGCACTGTTCTTGGACTCAGTCGACCTATCCATCACATCCCAGGCGAGTATATTCTCTGATAATATTTCTATTTTATGATATCGTCTCTGTTTCTAGTATTTAGTGCAGATTATCCTTGTTCTCTTGACACATTATTCACACGGATTGATATTTATCTGGATCCCGTCATAAGATGTTATTCCTCTTATATATGGTATACACTGGGCAAGTCTTCATTGCTTATTGTTCATTGTATAGATATAATTCCTGCGTAGGCTCGCGACCTCCTCAGAGAATACGTATCATGACGTGTCATGACTGGATCCACTATATTAGTCAGGGATGGGAGTGTTAGCGTAGATAAGTGATCAATACCCCACAGTATTATATTGTATCATTATTGTATAGTGTTAATCATACACTCACGTATGATTAGCCAGGCCAAACATTGTATCAAGTTCTAAGCCGATCACATGTTGAAACTAATACTAAACTCACATAGATATGGTTCCAGATTTTTGTACATGATTTATACTATTTTTTTTTGTTCTTACATTCAGATTACAGTCTTGAAATGCCTTACAATGATTCATGTACATATTATTTACTTCGTAGATTTTCTCTATTTACTGCTACATTTTCAATATCGTCTAACTAGAACTGTTATTGAAATTTGTGCTCGTTCCATCCTGACTGGATATGTTGACAAAATTTTACAGATTGTGGCGAGGAGGATTGTTACCTACTACGGTCCGGTTGACGTAGTGGGCGTAGACATGGAGACTTGGTTCAGCAGGGCTTAGCTCCGCCCGACGAGCCTCTAGCTTAGTTTAGTTAGACTATACATTTTGGACTGAACCTTGTCTCCAGCTTGCTACTTATGTTATTATATTATATTTTGGATTGTATTAGAGACTGGGACTTAGACTTGTATATTATTTGTGTTTGGACTCGACAGATTATATTTTATAGTCTTGTTGTCTTTATCTTTCAGTCTTTGCTTATCTTAGAATTGTGATTGAGTATTCATATATATATATATATATATTTATTGCTTGTCCTCCGTTCGAAGTTGACCATATTCTAAACAGGTTTTGTTATATATATAAACTGTTGTCAGACTAGAAAATCTACAGCGTTCCACGCCGTTTTTTCGGTGAGGGCTGGGCGTTGTTACGTACACGTGCCCTTATAGCGGGTGCGGGTCGTGACACGTTTTAGTGGTGGCCCACGCAGGTCCTGAAGTCGCAATTAGTGCGATGTCGTAGTGGCGCTCGACTTAGAGTGCTATTACGAGCCCGCGGTACGTATCTAGGATAGGCTATAGGCTAAGAGTACTCAATCACAGTAGGATCTTTCCTTGCTTATCTTGCTTACCGTCTTTGATATTGATTTACTGCATTCTAGCTGTCCTCCTTTGAAATTGCCTTCATGTGCCATATTGATATCTTCTTTTCAATTTATCTCTAGGATAGTTATGACTCATTCTCCTGGTGAGGAGCACGGAGAGACGGAGAGGTCTGCTACCTCTGGAGGACAGGCTCCGGTCACTTCCCCTGCAGATGGGACTTCTGTTGGGGCTCTCGGGGGTACTCCTCCAGCGCTCTCGATGACCGTCCATGGGGTTGCGGGTGCTCTTCCCGCAGTGCTGGGGGCTACGGCGGGAGCTGTCGGGGGCGTTCTTCCTCTTCAACAGCGGATTCCTCCGCTAGTTGCAGACATACTTCCGCCTCCACCTCCTCTGCCTACAGATATGGGGCAGATAATTACCTTCCTCCAGCAGATGCTGGAGACTCAGAGAGCCCAAGTCGAGGCTCAGCAGAGGCAGACAGACGCGATGCGTCAGGGCATGGAGGATGCCCATCAGTTGGCCCTTGCAGCCGTGGAGCAGAGGGCTCCGCATCCGGGGACGCGACCGAGGTACGGAGATATCCAGGACTTCAAGAAGCTCGGGCCCCGTGACTTTAGCGGGACCGAGGGTATAGTCTATGCAGATGATTGGCTCGAGGATATCGAGCGGCAGATGAGGGCCTCCCGCCTGGCAGACGACCTAAAGGTCGAGGCGGTAGGTTTGCAGTTGCTAGACATTGCGTACACCTGGTTCAGAAATGAGCCAGCCCTAGCTGGAGAGGGCCGTACTTGGGCAGAGTTCAAGCTCCTCTTCAAGGAGAAGTTCTTTTCCCCCACGGATAAGATCGACCTGGTGCGGCAGTTCCAGGATCTGCAGCAGGGCAGTTTATCTGTGGAGGAGTACGCCACGGAGTTCGGCCGTCTGAGCCGATACGCGGAGTACATGGTTCGTGACCCGGAGATCAGGGTGAGCCGTTTCAGAGAGGGGCTGATCTGGGACATCAAGATCCACATTCCCTCCTTTTATGAGACTTATACCCAGATCTATGCGGAGGCCCGTAAGGTAGAGCGAGAGTGGGGCCTGAAGCCCAAGAGGGACCGTGATCTGTTTTCGGGGACTACTAGCAGCGCGGGGGCTGCTAAGCGTCCTCAACTCCAGCATCATTCTATTCTGCAACGCTCGCAGCAGATTCCTGCTCCGATTAGGGCACCAGTTCAGCAGGTGCCCCGACAACAGCAGCAGGGACCGACGCAGCAGGCACCTACTTGCCACTACTGTAAGAGGTCCGGACATCTCTGGAAGATTTGCAGGAGACGTTTGGGTGTGTGCCTATACTGTGGCACCGAGGGACATCAGGCGAGGGATTGTCCTTTGAACCATCGTCGTGCAGCTCAGGGAGCACAGGGTAGGCCACCTATGGCACCGCATCATGCCCTCCACCAACAACGGAATATACCCCGCCAGGACAGGGTTTTTGCGATGACAGTTGAGGATCCTGCAGGCATTGGACTAGGAGGTAGGGTCTTGCTCTTTCTTTTACCCGTTCTTTCCGCCCATTGATTGATGATTGCTTTCTTAGTACCTTTAGTTTGCATATGTGATGATCATGCTAGATTAAATAGAAAACCCCAATGAAGACTGCATTAACATGATACTGTAGAGATTTAAAACCATGCATGTGTTCTGATTTCCTGGATTACATGTTATATAACTTAGGATAAATTTAGTAGACCTTGATTGTTGGGTGCTTGACTTAGAGAAGAGTACGACCATTTGAATTTCGAAGACAAATTTTTTTTAAGGAGGGTAGATTTGTCACCCCCAGTTTTCGAATTAGGGATATTTTCGTCATTTTTAAGTTTTATAATTTTTAGGAATTTTATTTGATTTTATATGATTATTAGGAATTTGTTTGAGTTGGTTTAAATTTTATCCAATTTGGACTTAAGTTGGAGACCCGGGTAGCCTGGACACTAGTGGGACCCACATACTAGCTGGACTTGGCCCACATACTATAATAATTAGGCTAGAAACCATAAACCCTATTTCCATGGCTTAATTAGTCATTTTAGAGCTTGATTATTATTTAGAATTTAAACCGAACCAAACCGAATCAAACCAAATCCGAACCAACCCAACCTAAGTCTAATGGGTTTGGAGGGTTATTGGATCTCACCCAAACCCAATAACCCCCCACACCATGGCCGGCCAAGTAAGAGTCCCCCCCCCTTTTCTTCTTCACTAAGTCACTCTTTCTCTCTCTCTCTCTCTAAAATTCCTTCTTCTTCCCAAAGTTCTTCCTTCAAGAAAACCTACTTTAGGTATGTAATTTATTCTCTATTTATTACTCTTCTCCATTTATTGTCTTCACAATTATTGTAGAGGGGGAGATTCTCTACACTTTGCCTACAAACTTTGTAGGATTCCCTAGAAATCTAGGTTAGGGATTATTTTGGAGTTTTTCTAATTAGAGTGGTTTATATATATACATATATATATATATATATATATATATATATATATATATATATATATATATATATATATATATATATATGTGTGTGTGTGTGTGTGTATGTATAATATATATATATTAGAATTTGTGTGTGTGTAGAGGAATGAGAGTGGTAGTGGTGTTGTCATGAGAGTGATGGTGGTTGTGCGTGAGAGTAAGTGTGTGGTTGTGAGGTAGATATGTGTGTGTGTGTATTTACATATATCTATGTGTGTATGTATTTATATATAGATATATGTATGTATTTATATGTATATGGATATGTGTGTGTGTGTATGTATATATATATATATATATATATATTTTTTTTTTTTTTTTTTTGTTTTTTTGTGTGTATGTATATATATATATATATATATATATATATATATATATATATATATATATATATATATATATATATATATATATAAATATATATATATATATAAAGAGAGAGAGAAGAGTAGAGGATGAAGTAGAAGAAGAAGAAGAAGAAGAAGAAGAAGAAGAAGAAGAAGAAGAAGTGAAGCAACAGCAGCAGCTGCTGCTGTGCTGTGGCAGAAATGCCAACAGCAGCAGCAGCCACAACCCTGCAGCAGCAGGAAAACCCCCCTTTAACCCCATTTTACCCACCTATCTACCCCCTTCATATATATATATATATATATATATATATATATATATATATATATATATATATGTTTATATAGGTATATAGATAGATAGTTATATATTTAAATAGATAGTTAGAATAAGAAGAAGTTAGAAGAAAAGAATAAGAAGAAGTTAGAAGAAAAGGATTAGAAGAGAAGTAGAAAGAAGAATAGAAGGAGTTAGGAAAAGAATGAGAAGAAATTAGAAAAGATTAGAAGGAGAGAGTAAGGAAGAGGTTAAGAAAAAGAATTAGAGTTAGAAGAATAGGAAAAAGAAGTAAGAAGAAGAAGGATTCGAGGAATAGGAAGATTAGGAAGAAAAGAGGAAGAATAGTTTTAGAGGAAGTCGAGTTGGAGAGTGAAACGGATCTCTGAGTATCGGAACGCGACGAAACTTGACGTAGGACTAGAATACATGAATTAGATTTTGCGGGTAGGTTCCCGAGTGGAAATCGGGGTCGTAGGGCGCCGGTATCGCGCCGTACCATTGCGTATCTTGAAATATTTAAGATACCGGCAATGGACCGTATCATGGACTGGATGTCCACTTTACCTAGGTATTTTGGTAGGTAACGTATGTATAGGTTAGTATCATACTACCCTAGGGAGCACGGGTCAAAATACCAAGCGTAGGTAGGCTAACTTGATAATTGCCTAAGTTAAAATTTTACCCTTTTTAAGGGTAAAATAGGATATTGGCCCACGGCAAAGATTTGAGTTTCCAAGTCCAAGATGGACTTGGATATGGGTTGTAGAGATTGGTAATAATTAGAAATAGCCGCCTAGACCTAGTCTTGACCCCGGTTGACCATGGTTGACTTTTTAGACCAAAAGTCAACTACGGGTCAACACTTTACCCAATTTAGTCCCAAATTCCATTTAACTTGGATAGTTGACCAAAAGTCAACTATTAGTCACCAGTGACCTAGGTTTGACCTAGAGTTGACCTAGAGTTGACCAGGGTTGACCCGTTGACCAAAAGTCAACGGTAAGCCAATTTTCGACCTAGTTTGATTCGGATGGATTTTCAATGTCCTCCCATGACCAAGTATGACCCAACTAGACTTGTCTTAACCTAATATGACTTTGTTAGGTCTAATATGACTTAGATTGACCCCGTACAATCTAGTTTAACCTTATTTGACCTAGATTGACTTAGTTTGACGTGTCTTGACCTATTTTGACTCAGTATGACTTAATTTCACTTCCAAACCATTATATTGATACAGTATTCCATCTATAGGTCCTCGAGGCAATGTTCTTGGACTCAGTCGACCTATCCATCACATCACAGGCGAGTATATTCTCTGATAATATTTCTGTTTTATGATATCGTCTTTGTTTCTAGTGTTTAGTACAGATTATCCTTGTTCTCTTGACACATTGTTCATACGGATTGATATTTGTCTGGATCCCGTCATAAGATGTTATTCCTCTTATATATGGTATACACTGGGTAAGTCTTCATTGCTTATTGTTCATTGTATAGATACGATTCCTGCGTAGGCTCGCGACCTCCTCAGAGAATACGTATCATGACGTGTCATGACTGGATCCACTATATTAGTCAGGGATGGGGGTGTTAGCGTAGATATGTGATCAATACCCCACAGTATTATATTGTATCATCATTGTATAGTGTTAATCATACACTCACGTATGATTAGCCAGGCCAAACATTGTATCAAGTTCTAAGCCGATCACATGTTGAAACTAATACTAAACTCACATAGATATGGTTCCAAATTTTTGTACATGATTTATACTGTTTTTTGTTCTTACATTCAGATTACAGTCTTGACATGTCTTACCATGATTCATGTACACATTATTTACTTCGTAGATTCTCTCTATTTACGGCTACATTTTCAATATCGTCTAACTAGAACTGTTATTAAGATTTGTGCTCGTTCCATCCTGACTGGATATGTTGACAAAATTTTACAGATTGTGGCAAGGAGGATTGTCCTACCTACTACGGTCCGGTTGACGTAGTGGGCGTAGACTTGGAGACCTTGGTTCAGCAGGGCTTAGCTCCGCCCGACGAGCCTCTAGCTTAGTTTAGTTAGACTATACATTTTGGACTGGACCTTGTCTCCAGCTTGCTACTTATGTTATTATATTATATTTTGGATTGTATTAGAGACTGGGACTTAGACTTGTATATTATTTGTGTTTGGACTCGACAGGTTATATTTTATAGTCTTGTTGTCTTTATCTTTCAGTCTTTGCTTATCTTAGAATTGTGATTGAGTATTCATATATATATATATATATATATTCATTGCTTGTCCTCCGTTCGGAGTTGACCATATTCTAGACAGGTTTTGTTATATATATAAACTGTTGTCAGACTAGAAAATCTACAGCGTTCTATGTCGTTTTTCCGGTGAGGGCTGGGCGTTGTTACGTACACGTGCCCTTATAGCAGGTGCGGTTCGTATATATAAACGTCTTGACAAGCTGTTACGACAGCTAGCCTGACATGACAAGTCGGAATGACCTGGACACCGTGGGCGATTGTGTTTGTACAAATAAACCAGTACTGTCTTGCATCATGTCTAGGATAGGGATCCCTGAGTACCACGGTCAGGGATACCTACTGCAATTGACTAAGGCTCATAAACTAGAATAATTCAGTAGTCATGAAGAGATTTTCCAGCTACAGGCAATCCCGTTATCTGGGCGCATTCAGTGGACTTGTAGCCTATCGACGAGTAGGGCACATTTTCAGCACACTGTCACGTGTTGTATCCTTCATAAATGGACATTCGACTTGGATAACCTGGACGGTCTGCAGGACTTATGGCTGTTGGAATAATCTCAATGCATCTTGCTAGTAACTAGGCATGTGATAACCCTAGTTAGGTAAAGTATCAAGCCGTACTTATTGCTTGGTCGTGATTGGTTGGATGGAGTCCAGTCCAGTCTAGTTTGTCATGATCCTGTACAAGATTGTATCATGATATGATTTCTTTTATCGATAAATAATGGGATACCAAGTTCTATTCAGATGAAGGATTACAACCCCGGTCCTTGTTTGGTTTAAGGGTTGTAACTTGGCTATCTGAATAGTTCCGTGGTTATCTTATCATATATCGTCCTGATTATTTATACTGGCATTAACAATAAAGATCAGGGGTCCAGTTCTGTTCAGGCGAATGGTTACAACCCCGGTCCTTGTTTGTTTTAAGGATTGTGACATGGCTACCGGAGCAGTTCTGTGTCCTCTCTTCGTTTATTGTCTTATTGTAACCCCAGACCCTGCTCGTCATGTTTTACTTATTTTAGCGACATGATTATTTATACTGGCCTTAACAATAAAGATCAGGGGTCCAGTTCTGTTCAGGCGAAGGGTTACAACCCCGGTCCTTGTTTGATTTAAGGGTTGTAACCTGGCTTCCAGAGCAGTTCTGTGTCGTCTCTTCATTTATTGTCTTGTTACCCTACCATTGGTATTTGAGACGGGTTTCTATTCAGGTGAAGGGTTACAACCTCGGTCCTTGTTTGGTTTAAGGGTTGTGACCTGGCTACTTGAATGGTTTCCTCGTACTCAGTTTACTGTTGTTATCTCTATTATTATCAGTTCTTTATTTATTATCTTTAATATTCTATTGTGATATGCTGGTTTTAGTTCCTAAGTGAAGCCTCTTTTGTGGCACTTGCGCTTTCTGGGGTCTAACCCAGCTGATTTTGTATGGCCAGATATCGGAGCAGCACCAGAGGATCTACCTACCTTCCAGCCAGATGGTGAACACCAGGCGTAACCCTGCCAATGAGTGGGTTTCTTTTTGTTCTCTCACTTTATTGTAAAATTATTCTTTTGAGGCGTTTAGCCGGCGAGCACATGTTAGCTCGTATTGCACCTTTATTTACTGTCTGTCTGCGGGCTGTAACATGATTGACAGATCCTAGGGTTGATCATGTATGACTGAAACTCTTGCTAGTCCTGATATTTTGTACGACTAGCTTCATGATCATCCAAATATGTAATGTATGGGACGCCTTGCTATTATATATTTGGTGCTCTGACATCTTGTATACTGTTACTACTTGCTTGAGATTGAGACAATAGGCTTGTTCATGACCATAGGCGACTGATGGATTGTAGTTAAACTCTCATGTATCTAGACAGCCGTGACCGTATAGCGAGATAGATTCCATCTCTATATACGTAGCTGGCTATGTCTGCCCCCGCTCTCCAGTATTATGGTTCTAGGGCGTTACATGGTTTAAGTGGTGGCCCATGCAGGTCTTGAAAATCAAGATATGTGAGGGTTTGCCGAATAGATGTCTCAATCAGTACTCGCCCTTGATCTCTGCTCGTATCTTCTGAATCCCTGTAATCTTGACCTGATCACATGCTTGTATCATTGATCTGTCCTGGTCCTTCCTTATTGTTCCCTATGTCGTCTTCTTCAGATGCAATATTCCTGGACTTGCCGATCAGCAAGGCGGATCACCTCCCGCGGACCAGCAGTAACCTGGAGATCAATCTCAACATTCAGGTGTAGCCTCCAGAGCTATGCCTACTGAAGGAGAGCCACCAGTTCAGCCCGTCCAGCCAGTAGAGCCTGATGATAGCACTTTGGTGGGTCTCATCAGGTTACTATTAGCCTCCCAGGATCGTCGAGGAGATGCCTTGCACCAGGCAGTGGCAGACGCTTTGACCAAAGGAGGTCATCAGGGTAATAGCGCGGCCAACAGCTTCAAGCGCTTGAACCCTCCCTTCTTCGACGGCAGTGAAGATGCTATCGCTGCTGATGCTTGGCTTCAGGACACCGAGGTAATTCTAGAAGCAGCCAGGACTCCAGAAGCCGAGAAGGTGGCCGTGGTGCGCCTGCAGTTATTGGATCTTTCCCGCAGCTTGTGGGCGGCGCAGGCCGTTGGATTAGTGGCCCCTATTGCCTGGACAGTATTCAGAGAGAGATTCCAGACCAAGTATTTCGATGATGTAGCTCGATACGATCTACAGACGAGGTTCACCAATCTGAAGCAGATGGGCAGGACGGTCGACGGATATGCGGCCGAGTTTTCGAGACTTAGTCGGCTTGCTCCTACCTTGGTGGCGACCGAGTTCGATAGAGCCCAGCGGTTCCAGCAGGGACTTCATCTGGAGATTCTATTGGCAGTGGAGCAGTTTGAGCTTCAGACTTTTGATGCAGTACTGAGGGCAGCCCGGAGGCATGAATATACCTCCCAAAGGATCGTGGATAGGACCGGAGGTCGGAAGCGATCCCATAGCCAGATGAATCAGTCATCAGCACCAGTCCCGGCAGCCAGGGCTTTGACCATTGGAGCTCCGAGGCGGGCGGCCTCTGTGACGTCGGTTCAGCATTCCGCCCCGACGCACCCTCAGCAGCAGAAGCAGAAGCAGTCTTCCGCAGTGGGATGTTCACACTGCAGAAAGCCAGGGCATGTGGTATCAGAGTGTCGCAGAGCACAGGGTTTGTGCTTGGTTTTTGGTGCCCCGGACCACAGGATTGGGAACTGCCCGAACAGGGAAAGTTCATCGGCCTTCTCTAGTCCTTCAGTTAGAGGACCAGCACCAGTCCAGCAGCATTAGCATCTACAGTACCCGTTCCCGAGGCCATTGTCGATGCAGGCCCAGGCATTCCAGCAGCAGAGACCGCAGCAGTATGCCCAAGCCCAAGCCCTGATCTAGAGCAGGCAGAGGAATTTTTAGCAGAGGGGACCCGCACCCAAAGAACATGGTCAAGTGCTGGCTTTGACCATGGGAGAAGAAGGGATAGCACCAGGTAAGGTAGTGGCAGGTACTATTCTCGTCAACACCTTTCCAGCTTCAGTATTATTTGATTCTGGTGCCTCGCATTCATTTATGTCTGCACGATTCGCGACACGAATAGGATTGGAGCCCGAGTCATTATCAGTGAGGCTCAATATACTTACTGGTAACGGACTTGTGGGAGTAGATAGAGTGTTTTTCTCGTATCGGATCGTAGTTAGCTGTAGGGAATTCCCCGCTAGATTGATAGAGTTTCCGATGGCCGATTATGATGTGGTCTTAGGGATGGATTGGTTGAGGGACCAGTATGCTAGGATAGACTGCCACATTGGCAGGGTTATTTTCAGCATTCCAGGTGAGCCAGAGTTTTTCTTTTCCCGAGGCGAAGTTGAACCTTCTCCTCCAATATTGCGGATGGCAGTAGCAGCAGTGCAGTTACCTCGGATAGTCGAAGAGTTTCCAGACGTTTTCCCAGAAGAGCTTCCAGGGATGCCGCCAGAACGGAAGATCGAGTTCACCATCGACTTGATTCCCGGAACAGCCCCAGTGTCAGAGAGAGTCTACAGGATGGCGCCGTCAGAATTAGAGATATTGTACAAGATGATTGAAGAACTCAGAACCAAGGGATTCATTCGTGCTAGTGGATCGCCTTGGGGAGCTCCGATGCTTCTTGTGAAAAAGAAGGTTGGTACGTCCAGATTATGCATAGATTATCGTACCTTGAACTCAGTGACAATCAAGAACAGATATCCTCTCCCGAGGATAGATTACTTGTTTGATCAACTCAAGGGGGCAGCAGTGTTCTCGAAGATCGACTTACGGTCAGGATACCATCAGATCAGAGTTAGAGAGCAGGACATCCCGAAGACAGCTTTCAGATCCCGATATGGGCATTGGGAGTTTCTTGTTATGCCATTTGGAGCAACCAATGCGCCGGCTGTATTCATGGACCTCATGAATCGCATCTTTATGCCCTATTTGGATTAGTTCGTGATTGTGTTCCTATATGACATCCTGGTCTACAGCAAGAGTGAAGCGGAGCATGAGCAGCACCTCAGAGTTGTTCTTCAGATTCTCAGAGAGCACCAGTTGTATGCCAAGTTCAGTAAATACGAGTTCTGGCTCGATCGCATTTCGTACTTGGGTCATATCATCACCCGAGGAGGAGTTGAAGTGGATCCCCAGAAGATCGTGGCCATTGAAACATGGCCAGTGCCTAGCACGGTTGCAGAAGTTTGCAGTTTTCTTGGATTGGCCGGCTACTACCGGCGATTTGTTTCGGACTTTGCTCGGATCTCAGCGCCATTAACCCAGTTGACCCGCCAGAATATGCAGTTTGCTTGGACAGCAGAATATCAGGATTCTTTTGAGAAGTTGAAGCGAGGCTTGATGACGGCACCCATTCTCACGCTCCCAGATGGAACCAGAAGATTCTCAGTGTATTGTGATGCTTCAGGCAGAGGCTTAGGATGTGTTCTAATGCAGCATGGGAAGGTAATAGCTTATGCGTCACGACAACTTCGTGATCATGGGAGAAATTACCCAACCCATGATTTAGAGCTGACAGCGGTAGTGTTTGCACTTAAGTTGTGGAGGCACTACTTGTACGGAGATAGGGTAGAGATTTTCACCGACCACAAGAGCCTGAAGTATGTTTTCACCCAGAAGGATTTTAACATGCGTCAGAGAAGGTGGCTAGAGCTACTTGTGGATTATGATGTCAACCTGCTATATCACCCAGGGAAGGCCAACGTCGTTGCATATGTATTGAGCAGAAGAGCCGGAGTTTATTTCCTAGCAGCGCAACCAGAGGTGCTAGCAGATCTTCAGAATATGGGCATAGAAGTTATCCTTCCTACCAGTGTGGCATTGATGGCCAGCATGCAAGTTCAGTCCACTATAGTCGAGAGGATTCGGATGGCGCAGTCAGCAGATTCCAAGCTTCAGCGACTCAGAGCAGAGTGTGAGGCATGACGAAGACCAGAGTTATGTATCCATGAAGACGGTACACTTCGACATGGGAAGCGTCTTTGTGTACCCAGTAGAGATATCAGACAGAAGATCATGACGGAGGCTCACAGTTCGCAGTATTCCATTCATCCCGGCGGTACGCAGATGTACCGTGATATTCATCAGCACTTTTGGTGGAATGGCATGAAGAGGAAGATAGCCCGGTTTGTCTCTCGATGTTTGGTTTGCCAACAAATTAAGGCTGAACATCAGAGGCCAGCTGGACTACTTCAGCCCTTGCCAATTCCATAATGGAAGTGGGAGCATATAACCATGGATTTTGTGACTGGATTGCCTAGATCCCCGGCTGGCAGAGACGCTATTTGGGTTGTCATAGACAGGCTCACAAAAGTGGCTCACTTTCTTCCATTCAGAGTTGGTCAGTCGACGGCTCAGCTAGCGGAGATGTATCTCCGACAGATTGTCAGATTGCACGGTGTACCAGTCAGTATCACCTCGGACAGAGATTTCAGATTTACGTCGCACTTTTGGTATAGTCTGCAAGAGAGTTTGGGGACTCGTCTCCAGTTCAGCTCAGCTTATCACCCGCAGACAGATGGCCAGTCAGAACGCATAATCCAGACTCTCGAAGACATGTTGAGATCTTGTACACTCGACTTCGATGGTTCGTGGAAAGATCACCTGCACCTGGTGGAGTTTTCGTACAACAACAGTTTCCAGGCCAGTATCCAGATGGCACCGTTCGAGGTACTGTATGGTAGGAAGTGCCGATCCCCGCTAGCATGGGACGATGTCGGAGAGAGACAGATGCTCGGTCCGGAAATGATTACTCAGACCGTTGAAGTGGTCAGGAGAGTCAGAGATCATCTTCGAGTTGCCCAAGATCGCCAGCGTCATTGGGCCGATTCCCATCGGCGATCCCTTGAATTCTCAGTCGGTGACCATGAATTCCTGAGGATTTCGCCTAACCGTGGCATCATTCGTTTCGGCGTACGGAAAAAGCTTAGTCCTAGGTATATAGGGCCGTTCGATATTCTGGAGCGAGTAGGTGATGTATCCTATCGTCTCGCTCTTCCACCATCGTTACGTGGGGTACATGATGTGTTTCATGTATCCCAATTACGGCGGTATCTCCCGGACCCGAGCCACATCTAAATCATTCGAAATTGGTTATTGGTACCAACTTTTCGTATGAGGAGAGGTCCGTGTCTATATTGGATCGAAGAGAGAAGATACTCAAGAACAAGACTATCAAGTTAGTCCGAGTTGCTTGGGGTCATCACTCTTTGGGTGAGTCAACATGGGAGCGTGAGGAAGATATCCGATCACGATATTCCGACCTGTTTGACTCGTGAGGTATAATGCCCTCCTTATACCTCATGCCTTCGATTCCTTGCTTGCATGATTGATTGATTGCCTAGTATAGCTTGCTTGTGATTAGTATAGCTTGTTCTTGCTCCTCTAGCCTCTTAATTAAATTCCGAGGACGGAATTCTTTTAAGGTGGGTAGAGTTGTAATGCATATGGTTCGTATTGCGTATCTTGGTATACGTATACATAATTTGACCCGTATTGCATGTCTCACTGCTTGATTTATTCTAGCATTTCATTGATTGCTTTATTCTTGGGTTGGTTCGGCTTGGCTTGGTTTGCTTTGGTTCATTATGAACCAAAGGTGAACCCTCCCACCTACCACCCTCATCCTCATATATATTTCTACCTAACGCTCTCTCTCTTCATTACTACTTCTCCACCATTACTTCTTCAACCACCAGGAGGGAGAGAGAGAGGGAGAGCTTAGGCAAGTGCAAACTTGTTTCATGATGGATCTCATCTTTTATTGTTCCATTCTCTTCCTTACTAGATTCTAAGCCTCTTTAGAACTGGAAGTTTTCGGTTTTGATGGTTATATTCTTGTAGATCTAAGTTTTAAAGTTCTTTCTTATTTAGTTTTCTTGGTTTTGATCTCTAAAAACTTGGTATTTCCAAAAACTATTGGTTCCATGTTGTAGAGAATTCAATTTCATGCAGTTTTGGCTTTTGTTTCGCTTGATTTCGACTTCGGATGAGGAAGTTATGGCCATGGCAAGTTTTCGGAACTTTCATGGCTGAACTGCTGTTTGGGGACGATGAACCCCATGCGCCGGGAACCCCATGCGCCCGAGAGGCCATGCGCCGGGAGGCCATGCGCCGTGAAGTCCCGACAACGCGTTCTTTGACTCCGAGCGTGTCATGCGCGTAAGTACCTTATGCGCATGATTCTGAAGACGCAACGTGAGTTTAAAATCCCATGCGCCGATTGCGCAGGAATACCATGCGCCGATTGCGCAGAAATCCCATGCGCCGATTTGTACAGGAATTCCACGCGCCGATTGCGCAGGAATCCCATGCGCCGATTTGTGCAGGAATCCCATGCGCCGATTTATGCAGGAATCCCATGCGCCGATTGCGCAGGAATCCCATGCGCCGATTACGCAGGAATCCCATGCGCCGATTTGTGCAGGAATCCCATGTGCCGATTGTGCAGGAATCCCATGCGCCGATTTGTGCAGGAATCCCATACGCCGATTTGTGCAGGAATCCCATGCGCCGAAATTGCTCTATTTCGCTGTTTTTGCCTGTTTAAGTTGTTTTGTAGCTAGAATCTCGAAAAACTCAAAACATGAAAGTTGTAGATCTTTTCCTTGGGTTCAAGAATATGTCACTAGTTGTTTTATGCAAGTTTCTCTCATTCATGATAAGGAAAGAATAGAACACGATAGTGGCCCGCCGTGGCGCACTCTTAACAAGTAAACTGACATGATGTATCTCGACAAGCTGTTACGACAGCTAGCCTGACATGACAAGTAGGAATGACCTGGACACCGTGGACGATTGTGTTTGTACAAATAAACCAGTATTGTCTTGCATCATGTCTAGGATAGGGATCCCTGAGTACCACGGTCAGGGATACCTACTGCATTTGACTAAGGCTCATAAACTAGAATAATTCAGTAGTCATGAAGAGATTTCCCAGCTACAGGCAATCCCGTTATCTGGGCGCATTCAGTGGACTTGTAGCCTACCGATGAGTAGGGCACATTTCCAGCACATTGTCACGTGTTGCATCCTTCATAAACGGACATTCGACTTGGATAACCTGGACGGTCTGCAGTGCTTGTGGCTGTTGGAATAATCTTAATGCATCTTGCTACTAACTAGGCCTGTGATAACCCTAGTTAGTTAAAGTATCAAGTCGTACTTATTGCTTGGCCGTGATTGATTGGATGGAGTCCAGCCCAGTCTAGTTTGTCATGATCCTGTACAAGATTGTATCATGACATGATTTCTTTTATCGATAAATGATGGGATACCAAGTTCTGTTCAGATGAAGGGTTACAACCCTGGTCCTTGTTTGGTTTAAGGGTTGTAACTTGGCTATCTGAATAGTTCCGTGGTTATCTTATCATATATCGTCCTGATTATTTATACTGGCCTTAACAATAAAGATCAGGGGTCCAGTTCTGTTCAGGCGAAGGGTTACAACCCCGGTCCTTGTTTGGTTTAAGGGTTGTGACCTGGCCCCCGGAGCAGTTCTGTGTCCTCTTTTCGTTTATTGTCTTATTGTAAACCCAGACCCTGCTCATCATGTTTTACTTATTTCAGCGGCATGCTTATTTATACTGGCCTTAACAATAAAGATCAGGGGTCCAGTTCTGTTCAGGCGAAGGGTTACAACCCCGATCCTTGTTTGGTTTAAGGGTTGTAACCTGGCTTCCAGAGCAGTTCTGTGTCATCTCTTCATTTATTGTCTTGTTACCCTACCAATGGTATTTGAGACGGGTTTCTATTCAGGTGAAGGGTTACAACCTCGGTCCTTGTTTGGTTTAAGGGTTGTGACCTGGCTACTTGAATGGTTTCCTCGTAATCAGTTTACTGTTGTTATCTCTATTATTATCAGTTCTTTATTTATTATCTTTAATATTCTATTGTGATATGCTGGTTTTAGTTCCTAAGTGAAGCCTACTTTGTGGTACTTGCTCTTTCTGGGGTCTAACCCAGCTGGTTTTGTATGGCCAGATATCGGAGCAGCACCAGAGGATCTACCTACCTTCCAGCCAGATGGTGAACACCAGGCGTAACCCTGCCAATGAGTGGGTTTCTTTTTGTTCTCCCACTTTATTGTAAAATTATTCTTTTGAGGCGTTTAGCCGGCGAGCACGTGTTAGCTCGTATTGCACCTTTATTTACTGTCTGCCTACGGGCTGTAACATGATTGACAGATCCTAGGGTTGATCATGTATGACTGAAACTCTTGCTAGTCCTGACATTTTGTACGACTAGCTTCATGATCATCTGAATATGTAATGTATGGGACGCCTTGCTATTATATATTTGGTGCTCTGACATCTTATATACTGTTACTACTTGCTTGAGATTGAGACAATAGGCTTGTTCATGACCATAGGCGACTGATGGATTGTAGTTAAACCCTCATGTATCTAGACAGCCGTGACCGTATAGCGAGATAGATTCCATCTCTATATACGTAGCTGGCTATGTCTGCCCCCGCTCTCCAGTATTCTGGTTCTGGGGCGTGACATATACCCTCCAATGACAATTTGAACTATTATATTTATATATAATCCCACTAGCATTATTTAAAGTAGCTGAACAAGTAAAATTACGTCTAATTGCTATATCACTAATAAAACTTCTAAATTTAGAACAATTCTCAAATTGTTTTCCAATAAATAATTCAGGAGTGCTAAGGCTATCAACAGAATCATCAAATTCATCATCTAAATTTTTAATAAGATCATCACTATTTTCATCATCGTTATTAACATCATCTACTATATGTTCTTCTTCAGTAAATGGAATAACTTGATGAGAAGAACTAGGACCAACGTTAAAAGTTACATTACAAGCAGGTATATTACTTACATTTTTAGATGGGGGCGGAGTGACATAAATATTAATATACGGTGATTGTGCATTCACTTGAAGAACAAATTTTCATGCTTCTTCACTATCTACATTTATACAATTAGATACGAAAATATGTACTAATATAAATTTGTAGTCGATAGAATATTGATCAATAATAAGATTATGTAAACTAAGAAATGAAATATTTCGATCAACTAAAAGAACTTGAGTTAAACCCCCTTGATACGCTAACTCATTTAGTGCACCTCCAAGCGAGCATAGTATTGCTAGATTTTCATCCATGTTAACAACAAGATGAACTTTCTGTAGGAAGAGAGGAGCTTCAGCTTTCAACGAAATACTTGACAAACTTCTTGCTGAATGAGAGAGGTCCTGTAAAGTGAATGAGAAAAATGTTGTGAAGTGGTTTGATACTTATAGATGGTATATAGCCGTTGGAATTAGAACGTTAGAATTGTAACGTTAGAATCGTAACGTTGCAAATTGTAACGTTAGAAACCCAACAAAAAATAACCCACCTCAACCCAACAAAAAAAAAAAACAAACCGTAAAAAACCAACAATCAAGTAACCCAACCCACCCACCATCATACTCAATTAAACCATAAAAAAAAAAAACCAAACCCACCCAACCCAACTCCAACAACAATCAATAACCGAACCCACCCAACCCCTTTCTTTCAGCCCGAACCCACCCAACCCCTTTGACCGTTTACTTTATCCATTCCTCTTGATTTCAACCAAATGGTATGTCGAAAATTGAGCTGATGCTCATTTTTCGACATACTGTCTGTCGGAATTTGAGCATGCTCATTTTCCGACAGACAGACTGTCGGATTGTATTGTTTTACAAAAATTTTCAAACTTCTATCGTTTAAACAAATAATATTTAAATTATTATCGGCACAGTAAATTTTCTGTATATATATATATATATATATATATATATATATATATATATATATATATATATATATATATGATTGGTGCTTCCTACTGCTACTATAAAGGCTATTGACAAAATTTGTGCTGACTTTGTATGGAGAGGGGGTATTCATGCCATCAGTTGGGATACGTTATGCCGGCCGAAGGAGGAAGGTGGGGTGGGGATTCATCCTCTTCGTACTCTTCGGTTGGTAGCTGCACTCAGGCTCACATGGAGATTCATACCCGGGGACTCACTTTGGGCGCTATGGATGCAGAATAAATATGTTAAGGATGAGAATTTCTGGCGGATGGGGAAGAAGACCAATGCGTCGGTTACGTTCAAGACAATCACTCAGCATAGGCCTTGTATTGCTCGTCATATTACTCGAGCCTTGCGAGATGGGGAATCTACCGACCTGTGGTTTGACCCGTGGGTTGGGAATCAGAGCTTCGCGGATAGGCTGGGAGCAAATCTCCCGCCTCGGGTGCAGCCGGGTGTTCGGGTGAGCTCTATTACACTGAATGGTGGGTGGCGTGCGGACATGGGAGGCTTGGTCGGTCGGTTCAGTGAAGAGATCAGGGCGGTCATACTTGACAGAGACCGGGACAGAGATAGTTGGGTGTGGAAGAATACTAGTAGCGGCGTCTTTGAGTTCAGGCGGGTCTTCGAGGAGGTCCGAGACCATTACCCCACAATCGACAATGCGGAGTTCATCTGGGTCAAAGGGGCGGCCAGGAAATGGCAGTACTGTATGTTCAGGGTCCTACTTGGGAGGCTCCTCACTCGGGATAGACTGAGGAGGTTCGGGGTCACAGTGGACAATCAGTTGTGCATACTTTGTGCGGGTGGAAATGAGAGTATCTCGCATCTATTTTTTCAGTGTCCGGGTGCTTGGGCAGTGTGGGAGCATCAGAAAGGTAAGTTGGGATTGACTGCTGGGGGAGAACGGGATCTGCATTC
Organism: Iris pallida; assembly: GCA_029216955.1. Taxonomy (NCBI): domain Eukaryota; kingdom Viridiplantae; phylum Streptophyta; class Magnoliopsida; order Asparagales; family Iridaceae; genus Iris; species Iris pallida. Next base: position 2,360,401 of record JANAVB010012196.1, read on the forward strand.
AGTTATTGACAGCATCAAGAATGTTCGTGGCAGAGAAGCCAACTGGGGAACGGAAGCTCGAATGCGGCTTGCTGCGAGTGTATGGCATCTCTGGAAAGAGCGAAATAACCGCATATTTGAGGGGTTGCATACTCCCATGGTTGGATTACTTAACAATATTGAGTATGATCTTAGAGTGATTGCTGTACAGCAGGTCTAATTAGACCGTTATTGTATTTTTTTTTCTTTTCGCTCTATCAATGGAATTACCTTTTTCCAAATATATATATATATATATATATATGATTGGAGCCAGAGTAACGTGCGTATATATATTATTATTATGTACATACGTAATTAAATGAGGAGTCATTGACCAGAACTCTTCGTGAGGTCAAATTAGTGGAGCTTGGGGTGGGTGGGCCTTTGGATCATAGGTTAGGCATGTGGCAAGGGAAGGCAACAGTAGGAGCGAAGTACAGAGATGTCAAACCTAACCATCATCAATTCATCACGATAGAGGGGAAAAAAAAAGTAATAAAGGATTGCCATGGAGATATTTATAAACAATCTCAGATAGATTTATTAGAATAAAGGAATTTCATAGGAGGTCTCTTCCAACCCTATTATATATGAGCTTTGCTATGCCTACAATCAAATTTTACAAACCTCCTACAACCGGACACGTGTCGGATTTCAATTGGAGGAAAGAAAAAAATGGTGGGACCGGATGGAGCCCATGTAGCTGGGGGGTGAGAGTGGTGGTGGGACCCGGTGGAACCCATGTGTAAGGGATGGAAGAGAGTAGTTGTAAAAAGGTTGTAAGAATTTGGTAGTAAACTTAGCATTTTTCATTATATATACTAAGGAAATATTTATTTTTAGGCCTCGTTTGGTTCGAAGAAAGGAAATTAATTTTTTTTCATCTTTTTCCTTTAAAAAATTATAATTATTTTTTTTCTTAAATTATAACTTGATACCCATAACAATCACTATTTTTTAACTTAATATCCTCAATTTTTATAGGTACTAACTTGATATCATGAAGAGAAAAAAATTTGATTAAATTGTCCCTTCTCTTCTCCCCCCAACCCCACCCCCTCCCTCCGGCTGTGAGTGGCAGCGGACGACGGGCGCGCAGGACATGGCGACGCGCGGGACAGGGCGCGACGGCGCATGGGACAGGGGGCGGCGGCACTCGAGGCAGGGGGCCGGACGGGTAGGGGGGTGATCGCCAGAGAGGGAGAGGGATGGTCGCCGGGGTTGGGGAAACTAGCAGGGGGCGGGAGGGGAGGGGAGGGGAGGGAGGGGGGGTGGGGGGGGTGGGAAAGGGAGAAGGGTAGTTTATGAATAAATTTTCTTTTTTGTATCAAGTTAGAAATATAAGTTGAGATAGGGTATTAAGTTAGTACTATAAAAGTTTAAGGTATCAAGTTGAAAAACAGTGATAGTTGAGGGTATCAAGTTGTAATTTAGCCTCTCTCTTTTTTGTGTTTGGAAAGACCAAAAAAATAACATATATTTAGGGATAATTTAGCAAATACCTCCATTCTAAATGTTGAAACTAACATTACCTACACGATTTTTTTTTTATCTAACAAATGCCTCCGTTATTAGTATAGAATAGTGAAAAATTTAAGATATATCCCCACTTTTAAAAAAAATTCTTCTGTTTTACATATGAGTGGGAGTATTTACTAGATAAAAAAAATGGTGTGAGTATATACTAGTTTAAACATTTGGAATGAAAGTATTTGCTAAATTATCTTATATATTTATTAGAATAAAGGAATTTCATAGGCGGTCTCTTCCAACCCTATTATGTATACTAACGAAATATTTGTTTTTAGGCCTCGTTTATTTCGAGGAAAGGAAATCAATTTTTTTTCTTTAAGAAATTGTAATTTTTATTTAATTTTTTTCTTCTGCTGTTTGGAATGCCAAAAAAAATTATCTTATATATTTATTAGAATAAAGGAATTTCATAGGCGGTCTCTTCCAACCCTATTATATATACTAAGGAAATATTTGTTTTTAGGCCTCGTTTATTTCGAGGAAAGGAAATCAATTTTTTTTCTTTAAGAAATTGTAATTTTTATTTAATTTTTTTCTTCTGCTTTTTGGAAAGGCAAACAAATTTGAAAAAGAAAGTGAGTTCTTAGAGTGGGAATTGGAAAAGTGAACAGAAAATTGACTATAGGGTGCTGATATTTAAGCAAATTGGTCGGAGAGTTACATGTTTGGAAAAATTATTTAGAGGGGTCCATTCCGTCAGATTGTCTGGCGGAAATTGGATACGGACTGGCTGAATTTGCGCGTGGCGGGGGAGGGGGGAGGGGTTGAGGTGGAAGTGGGGTGCTTTCTGCAGCTCATATATATATATATATATATATATATATATATATGGAAAGTCTTCCTAACTTACTTTTTTTTCCTCCTAAAATGAAATTTCAAGAAGCAAGTACCATGGGTTTGGCTGCAGAACCCCCTCTACACCCCCACCCCGTGCAAATTCAGCTAGTCCGTCTGGCGGAAATTGGACGAGTCCAATTTCCGCCAGACAATCTGGCGGAATGGATCCCTTCTAATAATTTCTCTAAACATGTTACTCTCCGGCCAATTTTTTCAAATATCAGCACCCTACAGCAAATTTTCTGAAAAGTGAATGCCTGGGTGGGTGGAGGAATCACTTTCCTCTCAATTTATCTTCCCCTTGGGAATCAGTTTCCTTTTCCAATTATTTTCTTTTGCGTTCAAACATAGAAAAAGAATTACTTTTCTTTCCTAATGCGAAGATTCCGTGAACCAAGCATGGCCTTCGAAATTGACCGATATTAGAGCCTAGGTTTCAAATTACTATTATATAGGCTAATAAACAGTGATTTCGAGACCCAAATTATAACATCCGCTAATCATTTGTACGTACATTTTACGCACGTTAAAACAAATTATTTAAAAATAATTAAAATTTGTTATAAATAATGTTGTTCTATGGAATTGAACCTATTCAACTAAAAAATATTTTTATATAATAAATATATTATTTATTTAATTTTTAATTATGTGTGAATTTACATACGACTTAATAGTTCATTTTGAAATGTTTTCAAATCTATTATAAAAGTATATATATATATATATATATATATATATATATATATATATATATATATATATATATATATATATATATATATATATATACTTACTGTGTACTTAATTTTTTTTCGGTGTCCTTATTTTTGCACCAACGAACAACGTCAAGGAAATATTCGAACCGTGTCCATCTCTACAGATCCAAGATGGAAAAAAAATCTAATATATTCACAACTCTTCAAATATTTTATATACAAATTGATTACTCTGTCACTTGTTCTTTCACCTGTCTTTGTCATAATCAAGTCCTAAATTATGCTTAATCATACATGGTCCCTATCCGTAGAGATGAAGGCGCAAACCTTAAGGCTTCGTTTGATTCACAGAAACAAAAATAAAAGAAATTATGTTTCTCTCACTCTTTTCATGGGTATAAAAAATGATAAATTATATATAAAAAAATATCTTGGTTCTGGAAAAGACAAAAAAAAATATATATAGTCAGACTACATGAAGAAAATTAAGGAAGAAATGGACGAAGAACTATTTTTCTTCTTATTTTTATTTCCTAACTATTTTTTTTATTCCCACATACAATATGAATGCCTTTTCTTTTCCAAGATTTAATTATGTGCACCAAACATGGAGTATTCTGTGTCAAATTGTACCATATAAATACTAATGGAACTAGCTTGCGACTGAGGTGAGCTGTAACCTATCCATTTTTTCTCAAATTCCAACTTTAATTTTTGATTCCGCCTTACATAAAAATGAAGGTGAGAAACTTTTTTTTAGATGTCCGACAATACACATAAAATTTTGTGTACGTTGCATAAAAAAGTTAACGATTTGAAATCCTCCTCCTCTGGACTCACTACATAGTAATAATGGGTATAGCTCGACTCTCTACCAATAATATCATTACGTATCAAAGGATAATAGTATTAAATTGAGTTAAAAAATGACGTATTATGACACTATTAATGAAAAGTGAAGGGTTATTATCACTACATGGTGAGTTCGGACCACTGGATATATTTTGTGTGTAGATGATACCGAGATGTAATTATTTGTAAAATTTATTTTGATTGGTCCATCCATCACTAAAATCTTCAATTTTTTTTACTAATAATAGACCAAACTAGTAAGGATTGCCAACTTTTGTAATGCATGCTACCATGTATCTTTTTTCATGTTCGACTACAGAAATTTAAATATGAACTTAATATGATAATGAAACGTGACATTATTTTTTCTATGTAGGCTCTTGATTTTTTTTTTCTTTTGCTTAGGTCCTCAAAAATTAATGACCGAGATGCATGCAATCCAGTGATTATTAATGACCGGGTTTCAAAAATTAAGAACTCATAAATTTCTCTAGAATTTATTTATGTATTTATTTTTAAAATGTCCGACGTACATTATATTAAGACTTATACTATATTTACATTCGTCTAATTTGCAACTTACACCATTGTGCCCTTTGCAATTATATCCTTCTAATTTTTACATATTGTAATGATATGTCGACTCCGATGGTTGGGTGTCCAGATATTTGATAATATGATAGTTTAAGATAATAATTTATTCATTACTAGCCGGTGACTTATATATTTGGCAATGTGACTCTTGTTTTGTTTTTTTTTTTTCTCGACATTTTTTCAAAATATTTTATTTTATCCAAAATAACAATATAAACTACAATCCAAATATTAAACTTACAAATCATAATAAAAAAAGAACAAATACGATATAATAAAATATATTTAAAATTTTTAGTATAATTTTGACATGATTTAAAGTTTTAAGATTAAAAATATAAAATAAATTAATCAACTTAAGAATAAATTTATCGAGGAAATTATTGGATCAACTGTATTAACAAGGAGGTGGGAGAGATAGAGAGAGTTTTTTTTTTTTTTTTTTGAGGTGTCCTTTCTCCAAGCCGAGTCGTGATAGAGAGAGTTAATTAAGTATAGAGGGCTGGAGCAATTTTTAATTAATTGCAGAATAAATTAAATAAGGGGAGGGAGTGAGCGTTAATTAAGTAAACTATTAGATATACTTAAAATATTTTTGTCATGACCATTTTTTTATTTTTTATTTTTTGCAAGAAATATCGCACTTCTTATTATCTCTACTATTTTAAGGGGCTTCAAAACGGCACAAGATTGAGCCGTTTAAGCCGTGTGTATATCATCAATCATTTAATTTAAAAAATTAAATTATGTAAAAAGTTGTTGAAAAAAGTTTATTTTTTATATGTTCAATATTGAAAATCGAACTCAACCAAACAAGAAGAATACCTCTCATCTTAACCACATGAGTTAGAAGAGATATTTAACTATAATTAGATAATATTCTTATTACAAGTTATTATACGTGCATCTACTAGTATAGATAATTATTTGCAATAGCAGTTAACTAGTATATTAAATCAAAATTGTGTCCTATAATTTTCATCTAAATAAGTAAATAACTATATAACTGAAACAAATTGTGAAAAAAAAAACCCAAGGCCATTGGACCTTGAACTGGTGCCTCTTTAGGCAGAAGTAAGTGAAAACCAACTTTATTGACAAAATTATTTTATTTATATATATTTTTTAAGCAATGGATAATTGTGACGAACTCACCTCCACTATGGCTCGAACTCCGACCACTTGGACAACATGCCTCTCTTTTAACCACTAGACTAGAAATCATTTGCTTTATTTATGTTGTATGAACATTAATATTTAAAATTTAACAAAAATTATATATATATATATATATATATATATATATATATATATATATATATATAGAGAGAGAGAGAGAGAGAGAGAGAGAGAGAGAGAGAGAGAAGGGAGGTGAGGTGCCACCTTTACGGATGATGACTATGTGTCACCTTTCATACTATTATTATAGTTTGAAAAGTGTGCAAATGTATGATAATAACATAGGGGATAACGCATAGTCACTTAACCATGAAATGACAACTCGACTTCCTTATTATATATATATATATATATATATATATATGTATATATATATATATATATTAGTACCTAAAGTAGCCAAAATTTTGATGTCTCGATATACTCGAGCCGACACTTCAAAAACAACAGTACCATGGTGAAAAGAGAGGTCACAACAAAACAAAACATTACAACCAAACGTGTCAGATTGAGGAACCAAAACTTTACAATTAAACGTTTAAAATTGAGGAAGCAAACATTTTGGACCTCAGCGAAGGCCGACCAAAGAAACATCGGCTACATACTTTGAATTGTTCCCCAAAAGTTAGGTGCAACAAAGTTTGAACACTACCATGTGGAAGACCAAGAATGCATGGCTAATGCTCCTCTAACCCCACTTGTTTATTATAAAATACGTGATTAATTAGCACCTAGCACTTTCTCATATTCTTTAAAGAACATTGGACTTCTCCCATGATTAGCAAAATCAGACTTTATTCTAATCGAGTGATTAGACAATGGAGGTCGTAACTAGCTAACAAGTGGCTTGAAAAAGGATTAACAAAAAGAGTGACTAAGTCTAAACCTTAAAATAAAGTAGGTGAGCATTTGGTCTATTCAGTTTCAATTGAATCGAAATAATTAAAATTAAAATTCTAAAAATTCACGAAATTAATCGAATCGAAACCGAATCAACCGAATAAACTATTTTGTTTGTTCGGTTAGACTATTTTTATTGTTTAATAGATCGGGTCTAAAAGTTGAAATCGTAGTTAAATTATAGAGATATTTAGTGATATGGTCTCATAAAATAGTTGATATTAGGGTTTGGATCTCAAAATTATTAAATGTTAGTGTTTGGGTCTACAAATCATTGTTCACTAGCCTACATGAACAATGATTTGGTGATCCAAATACTAATGTTGGACAATTTGGAGATCCAACCCTAATATCAACTAATATGCGAGACCATATTACTAAATAACCCTAAATTATATTAAAAATAAAAATAAAAATAATATTTGTTGTATTTCAAAGTTGTGTCCAAATTGGACTAGTTATTAAATTATCAAAGTTGAACTTCAAAATACATATATAAAATTATTGTTTTCAAAATACACAAAAATAAATAAATATTTTTAATCACAAAGTATGCATAAAATTGTAGATATTTATATAATTGTACATAGGACCAGGCATACGGTTCTAGGATTCGCGGTTCCGACCAAACTGGAACCGTGAAATGTCCAAATAAGTTGATTCCTAACATTTGGAATTTAAAGGGGATGGGCCGAGACAGGTCGCCTAACATTAACTGGTCGGAACATGTCATATTTTCAAAATAAATGGGTCCCTAGTCCGACCCGTTTCTATAGGTATAGGTATGAATTTTTTGTTGTTGTCAATTTCTTGATTTTTTTATTATTATAGTGTATATATATATATATATATATATATATATATATATATATATATATATATATATATATATATATATATATATATATATAGACACGCACGCTATTATGTCTCAGCTATTATGTAAATGTCTCCACAAATTTTTAGTAAATAAAAAATTTGAAACTATAATGGTGGACATTTCCTATGTGTATTCATCAGCTATTATACAACAGTCCATTATATTTTCTGTGTCTCAGCTATAGGGGTGAGCATTCGGTTTATTCGGTTTAAACCGAACCGAATAATCCAAAATCGAATTGGACCGAAACCGAATAAGCAAAACCGAAACCGAACCGAATTGGCCCAAAACCGAATCAAACCGAACCGAATTAAATCGGTTCGATTTTCTGTTTATTCGGTTTATTCATATTTTTTGATTTTTTTGAGCTTTTTTTTGTTAATATATATAGTAACTAAATACACATAGACATATTTAGTATATACCTATATATATATATATATATATATATATATATATAATTTAATTAATTAAATTTTCTTATTCGGTTTTCGGTTTTGGACCGAAACCGAAACCCAAAACCAAAACCGAAACCGAATAAATTTTTTTAATATTTTCAAAACCGAAACCGAACCGAATTTTTTTAAAACCGAACCGAACTTCTTATTTGGTTCGATTCGGTTCGGTTTTCGGTCCAAAACCGAATAATGCTCACCCCTACTCAGCTATTATACAACAGTCCTATGTGTATTCATCAGCTGCTGTTTAGTAAATAAAAAAATTTGAAACTATAATGGTAGACATTTCCTATGTGTATTCATCAGCTGCTGGTTGAGGAGTCTATAGTAAAAAAAAAAATAACACTTTTGTTTTAATACTTTATTATTGATATTGTTACTTCGTATGTTTGCCCTTTAGTCTTCATTCTTGCTAATGGTTAATAATAAATTTAAAAAAGCCACATTTTAGTACGAGAAAAATATATATTAGATATTAGCTCCTTTTTTTAATTATTGATTATTGGTAAAATTACTTCTCAAGTTCTCATTTTTGTATTTACTTGTGGCTAGACTTGTGCGTTCACTACCTTCATTCGTTCTTTATATATTATTTTTATGGATAATTTTGTACGAAGTTTTTTATGTACGTTTCTTATATATTAAGATTGTAGTGTCCCGTTCTGTGAAGGCACTAGATAAACAGAGAGATCGGATTGCTGGCTCTGCAACATAAGACGATTGATCTGGGTGAGTGGACAAAGACTCATTTTATGATCCGCTTACGCCTAATAAGAATCTGAATTTTTGATTGAACGCTATCGTTAATAACAAGATGGTAAATCATTGAGTATGCTCACAAGAGAATTCACTTGTTTTTATGCTAAGAACAAGAGAAGAGATAACTTGTATGCTGAAAGGAAGATTGTTAGCTAATAATAAGAAATGAATTGTTGTCTTGTTAAATCAAATGAGATGATGTTATGCTAAAAGTTGGATATGTTGCCTTAAGTTAATGAACTGTTGCCATGCTAATAAAAAGAGAATGCTAGCATGTTTTCGAATAGTAAGTTATCAAGAGTAGAGTTCATGCTTGTTGTTATCATGCATGCTTAAATAAGATTGTTCATTATTCCTTGATCATATATTATAAAGACAGAGAAGTATAGAGAAGTCACATTGTGCTATTAAAAGAGATGATACGGCTTGTCTGTATAGAGAAAATAGTAGAGATACTGTAGTGTCCCGCTCCTAGCGGTTCACTATGTAAGGCTTGTGGCTTGGCTAACTCGGTCGGAACCGAGTATTGGGGAAACTTACCGTCGACATCGAATCGATCACGGACAAGTGCATAAGAACCTTTCCAATTAATGGATCGGTTTCCCTTGAAATGCGTCCAAGAGTTTTCTCTGGATGTTTTGCTGCTGGTTTTGCTGCTTGGTTTTGATGGATGCTTTTCTGAATGATTTTCGATGATTTGATTCTTGTCCGTTTTTATCGATTTGCATAGCATTCATTCTTGAGAATTCTGAGAGAAGAGAACACAACGAGACGGATTATTAATCAATCTTTTGGTGCCAATGCAGACTGACGCGTGACGGAAGGCTAAACGTGCAAGTGTTCCTCTCTCTCTCGACGATTCTCTAATTTGGTGAGTGTGGATCTCTGTGGTGGTATTGTCCCTCTCGCTATTCCTTCATGCCAACTAAATAATTGTCTTGCAACATCCGTTGATCGATATCAAGATGCTAATGCCACAAGTCAATACCACTAAGATGCTAGAGATAGAACATTGAAATGAATTGATTACACTGCAATGAACTGAACATTGAAATGATTGAATTGATGCCTAGTGTCACGCCCCGCTCCCGTAGGAGCGATCGTCCTCGCTAAGGCGTGATGCTGCACGAGCCTAGATTGCGCTCGTGCAAGACGGGTTCCATAACGGCCGATTTCAGCGGCTGCGACGGGGTCGTCGCACAGAAGTCCCGAGCAGAGACATTGAATAATAGCAGCGGAATTTGGAACAAAACACAAGTTATCAAAAGAAGCTCTTTATTGATATTGAACAAAGGTTACATTGGGGGCGCAAGGCCAATATTACAATCACTCAAGCTCACTCTTCTCACATTACAAGTTCACTCAGCTCTTTCTCATCTCTCAATTACAAGTCTTGATCCAGCGGAAGCTTCGGAAGGCGATGTCCATACATTATGTCCTGTATAAGTCTTCAGTCCAGGTGGCCGTACGCTTCGAATCGCCAAGGAGCTCCGTGCCTCGACGCATCCAAGCGAGCTCCGCACCACGAGCTTCTACCTGTGCCTGCACATGAAACACTGTATGGGTGTCAGTACCACTGTACTGGTGGAGTGAGCTCCTCGCCCACCCATACAAAACCTACACGTTTTATTTACTTTGTGCAGCTTAAAACCCTTTCGATTGTCTTTCTAGTCTTGCCTTAGGTTCAGTTTTAGGACCGGCGCCTTGGCGCAACTTGTGTGTCAAAACCATCCCGTGCTTGCAATATCAACGTTACTCATACTTTGCCTCTAGACCACTTCTCGTGCCACAATATTAACCTATCAGGTCGTGCTTGCCTTTCGGCCAGAATCAGAGACGCAACTACGTGGTAGTACCCAATTTCCTTACGACCATGCTGTAATTCCTTTGTGCCGTGCCTCGCAACTCAGTGCCGACAACTCAAGACTCAATGCCACATCTCGTGCCGAAGAACGCCGCCTTCGCTGTTGCCAAATCTTAGGCCCAGACTTTGTGTCTTTCTTTCTGCATACCACATACATATTCAACGCAACTCAATCCAAAGGCATACACGCGGTTAGCCGCTATCTGCCGACATCTATATGAACTTGGTCACTGGCTCCCAGAGCCATAGTGGACTCCTCTTTCTTTTATTAGACGGGCGTCCCTTTCAGCGCAAGGTAGCTAGCCCCGCTGCAAGTCCCCGCCTAACCCGTGCAAAGCACAGTTTATCTTTTGTTCCCCAATGCCCGCAACGGTCCCGTGGCCTCGGGCTTGCCGTGCGGGGGAACTTTCACCCTGTCGACAAGTTGCATGTTTCCCAATGCCCGCAGCGGTTCCGAGGCCTCGGGTTTGCCGTGCGGGGAAACTCACTTTGTCGACAAGTTGTCCAATGACCATGCAAGACACGATCGACACTTTCCAAATCTGATTCCGCCACGACGACCTATAGTCGCGGGCATTCTTCTTTCTTCTGACACCGCCTCGACGACCTATAGTCGCAAGGCCTCGCCGACCTATAGTCGCGAGCATAATCCTCTCTTGCCCCTTTCTCCAAACTTAATAAATCAACCGTGGCCCATGCCTTAAAACACTAGGACCGTGCCATCGTGCCTCAATCCGACTTCTGTTCTACGTGACGTTATCGCCCAAGTCATACTTTATATGACGGGCCTTGGGATCGTGGGACTATTTAACCTGTCAACTGCAGAATGAGCGGGACAGCACTTGGAATAACTTAGGTCGACCGGCATAACTTTGCCTAACTTACTCAGTCTACAACTTAACGAGCAAAGGCTGCGTCGAGCCTTGCTTCGAGGGAACGTGCCGTACACGTACTCAACTTTGGACGACCAAGTCATTAGGGTGCTTAGACTTACGCCAGCAGTCATGCGACGCAACTTAACTCTTGGGCAAGCCAGGGCTATGCCAAGACCTGGACGATGAGACCGTGCATGCTTATGAAGCATTTATGCGGGCGACGCCTATGACTTACGCTGCGATCATAACTTGCCTACTCAACCAACTTCCTTCTCCCAAGCCACGGGACGAAGGACCGAGTGTCATTTTCAAAGCACGTCGTGCAACAACTCTAAGCCGACCGTGGGACGTTTTCCATGTTCTAACTCGATTCAAACCGTCGGGATTATTCCCTTAGCTATGTGGATGCGTAGCTTTTATTATCCAGCCTAACTTGTGCAAGTTGAAAACACGATTTATTATGTGAAGGCAAAGATGAGGAGAGTTCACCGAAACTACCCCACCTGAGCGATGTCTTCAAACGGCCGTTACAAGGCCAAGTCCGAACGCCGTCGGCGTTTCGATTCCTCCAATTGACTGAGCGGGACGGGGCACTACAACATACACCACTCAGAACAAGTCTCGTCCTCGAGACTTACTGAGTACTTATTCCCTTATCACTTTGCTTTTCCTTCTAGAACTCTCGCACACATTTCTCCTATGCGTTCCCTCAAATCCGAGCCACGCTCGCACTATCCTCAATCCTTTCTTCAAAACTCACGATCTCAAAATCCTCGACACCTTTCCGTTCCTCAAGTCTCACTTGATTCAACGTATCACTTAGTATGGATCGTGCACATATCTTAGGCGTCCCCAAAATACATGTATTTCAACCAAGCCTCGTGATAGAGAATCCACCATCACCACTCGAGTCAGATCGTGCACATATTCGGGCGCCCATGATATACGTGCATGTCAACTGAAACTCACGAGTGGTGCCTCCGTAACTCCTATCGCTTCACGCTCGGACGTCTGCCTAACTACTAGGCTATGTCTTTTTGGCTAAGGTTATTCGTCAGCATTGGAATCATAGTTCCCAAACAACAATATCAACACTGACCCCATCCTAAGGTCAAACCAAGTTGACAGTACGGGTTTTCTACCCAAGCTTGCATCACTTTGTTTTCTACACATCGAGCATCGATTTCCTACGCACATCCCAACATTTGTCGTACGGGGTCTGAGTAATTCGGCAAGGCCATCCTACTTCAACTTACGTTCAACCTAATTCTACGACGTATCCACATCGCTCGTTCAACAAACCATCTTGCATAGACTATCTCTTCAAACACGTTCGACATAATACGCCTATTAATCCTTCCAAGTTAAGCACGCTACTACGTAATTCACCGCTAAACCATAATCCACATTTCACATTTTCGAAGTCATCTCTACCAATTCACGCAACCGATCACGAGGTCGTCTAGCTTAACAACATGTTGCGCCCCGATCTCACGCGAGTCAGATTATCCGCGGTGGGCATGAATCACCATGCACGCTCCCGCGAGATAATTATTCTCATCGGGACGTAACTCTTGTTTGTGTCTAGACTAATTCATTCTCGATGCGTGGGTTGGACCTACTCAATCCTCAAGTTCATTTCATTCATCGATCACAAGTCATCCTCGAATTCTCCTTCGCCTCAAACCAACAAGTCGAGACAATCGTAGTTGCTGCGTCCTAACTCCGAGTTCGATCATTCCCGCAACATGAATCACCATGTCTGCGCTCACGCGGAACGATCGCCCCAAGTCTGACGCAACGCATGTGCGAGGCTAGAGTTGCGCTCGCGCAAGACAAGAATGTCGACGTTGTGGTTATCAACGTAACCATCAAGACACTCTCATTTTCCTCCATCATTCATCTCAATCAAACTCCTAAGCATCACATCCAACCGAACGATAACACCGCACGATCGTCACTCGCCGAGTTAGAGTACCCCCGAGTTATCGCATATCGATCTTTGATACGCCTCAATACCATCGACGATATACGTAACCTGACGATCTTCCTTTGCAACCAATTTCGAGCCGTGCGAATGACGTTACCGTCCGACCGGATAATCTCCTCGACATTCAAATTCAAGTTCGATCATTGTTCCTCAAACAATTCGCAACATCAATTTCCTTAATTCGTATCCTTCCTTTATTAATCGATCGACATCCCTGAGGCTATCGCATACACCACTCAGGGATGAAGTCATTCAACAAATCCTCAAAACTATCCTTTGACTCAAAATTGACTTCTTCAAATTTTTCGTTCGAACCATTCTTCGAATTCCAAGCACGCTCATCTATATCGCATCGACGTTATCGCCGCTCGATAGTACCCTTATCGATAGTCGACTCACTTTACTCAATCGAGTTCAACTCATTCTTGCTCGACACTATTCAATTCCCGCACTCGACTTTTCTAAGGTCGACGCAACTTTGGTGTATATGCCCAGCCCGACTTAGCCAATCGTGCTTGTGCGAACCATCTTTTTATTTTATTGTCAAAAACTGTTCTCCTACGTTTTGCAAAATAGATAGACTTATTGTATGGACATCCCGTGGGACAATTGAGAGAGAGCGCACCAACGATTTCAATATACGGAAGCAACTTTCAGAGTTTGCGGAAGCAACGAGTTAAAGAATTCAATCGATAGTCCAAGGACGTAAAGCCGTGCTCTGATACCACTATGTCACGCCCCGCTCCCGTAGGAGCGATCGTCCTCGCTAAGGCGTGATGCCGCACGAGCCTAGATTGCGCTCGTGCAAGGCGGGTTCCATAACGGCCGATTTCAGCGGCTGCGACGGGGTCGTCGCACAGAAGTCCCGAGCAGAGACATTGAATAATAGCAGCAGAATTTGGAACAAAACACAAGTTATCAAAAGAAGCTCTTTATTGATATTGAACAAAGGTTACATTGGGGGCGCAAGGCCAATATTACAATCTCTCAAGCTCACTCTTCTCACATTACAAGTTCACTCAGCTCTTTCTCATCTCTCAATTACAAGTCTTGATCCAGCGGAAGCTTCGGAAGGCGATGTCCATACATTATGTCCTGTATAAGTCTTCAGTCCAGGCGACCGTACGCTTCGAATCGCCAAGGAGCTCTGTGCCTCGACGCATCCAAGCGAGCTCCGCACCACGAGCTTCTACCTGTGCCTGCACATGAAACACTGTATGGGTGTCAGTACCACTGTACTGGTGGAGTGAGCTCCTCGCCCACCCATACAAAACCTACACGTTTTATTTACTTTGTGCAGCTTAAAACCCTTTCGATTGTCTTTCTAGTCTTGCCTTAGGTTCAGTTTTAGGACCGGCGCCTTGGCGCAACTTGTGTGTCAAAACCATCCCGTGCTTGCAATGTCAACGTTACTCATACTTTGCCTCTAGACCACTTCTCGTGCCACAATATTAACCTATCAGGTCGTGCTTGCCTTTCGGCCAGAATCAGAGACGCAACTACGTGGTAGTACCCAATTTCCTTACGACCATGCTGTAATTCCTTTGTGCCGTGCCTCGCAACTCAGTGCCGACAACTCAAGACTCAATGCCACATCTCGTGCCGAAGCACGCCGCCTTCGCTGTTGCCAAATCTTAGGCCCAGACTTTGTGTCTTTCTTTCTGCATACCACATGCATATTCAACGCAACTCAATCCAAAGGCATACACGCGGTTAGCCGCTATCTGCCGACATCTATATGAACTTGGTCACTGGCTCCCAGAGCCATAGTGGACTCCTCTTTCTTTTATTAGACGGGCGTCCCTTTCAGCGCAAGGTAGCTAGCCCCGCTGCAAGTCCCCGCCTAACCCGTGCAAAGCACAGTTTATCTTTTGTTCCCCAATGCCCGCAACGGTCCCGTGGCCTCGGGCTTGCCGTGCGGGGGAACTTTCACCCTGTCGACAAGTTGCATGTTTTCCAATGCCCGCAGCGGTTCCGAGGCCTCGGGTTTGCCGTGCGGGGAAACTCACTTTGTCGACAAGTTGTCCAATGACCATGTAAGACACGATCGACACTTTCCAAATCTGATTCCGCCACGACGACCTATAGTCGCGGGCATTCTTCTTTCTTCTGACACCGCCTCGACGACCTATAGTCGCAAGGCCTCGCCGACCTATAGTCGCGAGCATAATCCTCTCTTGCCCCTTTCTCCAAACTTAATAAATCAACCGTGGCCCATGCCTTAAAACACTAGGACCGTGCCATCGTGCCTCAATCCGACTTCTGTTCTACGTGACGTTATCGCCCAAGTCATACTTTATATGACGGGCCTTGGGATCGTGGGACTATTTAACCTGTCAACCGCAGAATGAGCGGGACAGCACTTGGAATAACTTAGGTCGACCGGCATAACTTTGCCTAACTTACTCAGTCTACAACTTAACGAGCAAAGGCTGCGTCGAGCCTTGCTTCGAGGGAACGTGCCGTACACGTACTCAACTTTGGACGACCAAGTCATTAGGGTGCTTAGACTTACGCCAGCAGTCATGCGACGCAACTTAACTCTTGGGCAAGCCAGGGCTATGCCAAGACCTGGACGATGAGACCGTGCATGCTTATGAAGCATTTATGCGGGCGACGCCTATGACTTACGCTGCGATCATAACTTGCCTACTCAACCAACTTCCTTCTCCCAAGCCACGGGACGAAGGACCGAGTGTCATTTTCAAAGCACGTCGTGCAACAACTCTAAGCCGACCGTGGGACGTTTTCTATGTTCTAACTCGATTCAAACCGTCGGGATTATTCCCTTAGCTATGTGGATGCGTAGCTTTTATTATCCAGCCTAACTTGTGCAAGTTGAAAACACGATTTATTATGTGAAGGCAAAGATGAGGAGAGTTCACCGAAACTACTCCACCTGAGTGATGTCTTCAAACGGCCGTTACAAGGCCAAGTCCGAACGCCGTCGGCGTTTCGATTCCTCCAATTGACTGAGCGGGACGGGGCACTACACCTAGAATGATGGTTATGAAATGCTAAGAATGATCATGTTGCCTATTACTTCAAATATTCTATGCACACTGTGTATATCGAGTCGGACACACATTCGCCTGACCATGGACAACTTGTATACAAGGATTGAGCAATAATTTCCTCGAACGGTACAGGGGCGCCTGTACCGATTCGGCCTAGGAGGAAATAATGAAGTGCTTTGGGGAACATGAGTAATGCGAGGCATCATAGAGGCTAGCTCCCTACTGTGCTGTCATCTCATTATCTTGAAGTCCCAAATGCAAATGAATGAATGAAAAGAGTCCATATGGTTTAACAACACCAGTGGTCACATCGTGGGAATGTATGCTAATCAATGTCTTATGCAGGGGCGGTAAGTATATTATTATTATCCTGTATCTTATGCAGGAAAGCTGGATTCGGCCATTGGTAAAGTAAACATGGTTTATTGAACTACCATGTCATTTGAATTGTGATTTACTCTAAATGTTGCCTGTCCCTTATAAGTTCATATCTTTAAAATGCTTGTCATTAATAAAATGTTGGTTTAGCTGAGTGGGCCAACGGGGCTCACCAGCGCATTGTTATAATGTGCTGACCCCTCCTCCACAGGTACTGGAGAAGGCTCGGGCGCACATCGCAATTAAAGCTTTCTGAACTGCTGTTTCCTTTCAAGTTGTTTTTCCTAAAGACGCACAAAGTATTGCGGAGATTTCAAATATAGCTGCTTATATTTCAAAGTACTAAAGGGGCGTGATGTATGGAACGGGAAATTATTTCATGGCAGCCTATCAGTTGTACTTCTTTTCATGAATCAATGTAGCCGAAAAGGCATTTCAAATATTGTCGAGAAAAGTTGTATTCTGACTACAATCATCAATAAAATGAATATTTTCTTCCTATTCCGCTTGCTTAATGTTTCCGCAACTGTGGCTTATTTTTTTAAATGTGATGAATTGATATAAATGTGCATGTTCTAGCCTTGTACAAGTGCAACTCCAGACTTGTACGGCATCACGCCTTAGCGAGGACGTTCGATTCGGCGTGAATCGAAGCAAAGCGAGCGATTCCCCGAATCGGGGCGTGACAAGTTGGTATCAGAGCACGGCTTCACTTCCTCGGATTTCAAAAAAATAAATGTTTCAAAAAGGAAGTCTTGATGCAAATTTTCTCGATTGATGGTGTCGATGGCGCTGGCATGAAATAATGTTCCATACAATAAGCCCATAAATATTTTATGAGTGCTAATGGAATTATTTCTTTGTTGTAGAATGACCAAGGGTGATAGCTCAAAGACGAATTCATCGTCTGACCCGATTGAAAAACTGATTAAGCAAATGGAGGCTCAGAGGAAGCAAAGCGAAGCTCAACATCGCGCGCTTCAGGAGCAGCTTCAGTATCAGTTTCAGGAGCAGCTGGATGCTCAACAAAAGCAAGTTGATAGTCTAACTCAGATTGTCATCAAGCTGTCGGCCGATTCTAATGTTTCTACAAAGGCCGCAGCAACCGAGACCGTGGAGGTGCCGGCAGAGAAACCTGAGACGCCGACACGGAAGAGGACGAGCTTCAAGTTCTCTGAATTTAAAAGTTGCGACCCGCCTGAGTTTGATGGAAAAGAGGAGCCAGATGAGGTGATGGGCTTCTTGAACACACTAGAGGGCTATTTCCGAATGTTAGAGATTCAGGGCAGTAAGAGAGTGGAGTGTACTGCTGTACAACTTCGCCTCAAGGCCCAGGAATGGTGGATTTCGCAGAGACAGGCACTTTGCGGAAATAGTCAGGATATAAAGATGTCTTGGGAGGCCTTCAAGCAGGCTTTCATCACTCAATTCATTCCACCCGCTGTCCGACAACGAAAAGAGAATGAGTTCATTGCACTTCGATAAGGCAGTATGTCAGTGCATGACTACGAGACAGAATTTTTGAAGAGAGTCGCATTCGCTGGGTACATGGTACCGAATGACGACGCCAAGCGAGGAAGATTTGTGCAAGGCTTGAATGAGGGCCTAGAGAAGGATGTGCTAAATCGGAAATGTACGTCTTACCGGGAGGCGTACGAGACAGCTCTCGAGATGGAGAGATTTCATAAACCGGCTAGTCGTGAGACAATGAAGAGCAACCAAGGACTCAATAATCAGAAACGACCTTGGTCTGCTGGCAGGAATGACGCACCTAAGCGTCACAATACTGGAGACAATAGAGGGCCTCAACATACAGAACGTTGTAAATTTTGCAACCGTTGGGGACATCGATCTGAGGATTGTCGGGTGAAGTGTTTCAAATGTGGCGAACAGGGCCATAAGGAAGCTGACTGCAGAAATAGAGGAGGGAATCAGTATCCTCCTCGTGGGCATAACAATAATCAGTATCGTGGGCATAACAACAACCACAACCGGGGACCATATAACAACCAGCATCGTGGCGGAGCGCCACCAGCCTTACCGGCTCCAGCTGGGAATGCACCGAATCAACAAGGTGGGCAAGCAAGGGTTTATGCCTTGACTCAGGCAGAGGCCCAGACCGCGGAGAATGTTATAACAGGTATGTTGCTATATAAAGGCACACCTGGAAGAGTACTTTTTGATTCTGGCGCTACTCATTGCTTTATCTCTTCTGATTTTGCAATGGAAAATAAATTTTGTATGACTCAACTAAAGACAGCTTTGTGTGTTAGCACTCCTTCGGGAGTAGATATGCCTGCAACTTTGATTTGCAGGGACGACTACATAAAAATTGGAGGCAAGACTTTATCTCTGGATGCAATTGTACTCGACATCAAAGAGTACGATATCATCTTGGGAATGGACTGGCTCAGCGCCTGTCATGCAACGATTGACTGTGCGGATAAGAGAGTTGTGTTTCGCCTAACCGGAGAAACAGAGTTCTCTTACTCGTGCGGCTCGGCGTTCCAAGGACCTATGGTAATATCGGCAGTTACAGCAAGGCACATGTTGTACTCAGGGTGTGAAGGGTTCCTTGCTTCTGTTTTTGATACTCAAATGAAAGGTGTAGATTCGAATCAGACCGAGATCGTGGCAGAGTTCCCCGATGTGTTTCCGGACGAGGTACCAGGGATGCCGCCGGATAGAGAAATTGAATTCACAATTGACACATTTCCGGATACTCGTCCGATATCTAAAGCGCCGTATAGGATGGCTCCGACAGAATTGAAGGAACTAAAGGTACAGCTACAAGAATTATTAGACCGGGGATACATTCGTCCAAGTGTATCTCCATGGGGAGCTCCAGTACTGTTTGTAAAGAAGAAGGATGGAACGATGCGGCTATGCATCGATTACAGACAACTGAATAAGGCAACCATCCGTAACAAGTATCATTTGCCAAGGATAGATGATCTATTCGATCAGCTACAAGGGGCGACCGTGTTTTCAAAAATCGATCTTCGTTCAGGATATCATCAGTTGAAGATCAGACCCGAAGATGTTCCTAAGTCAGCATTCCGTACGAGATACGGACACTATGAGTTTTTGGTCATGCCATTCGGCTTGACTAATGCTCCAGCAGCCTTCATGGATTTAATGAATAGAGTGTTTCGACCGTTCTTAGACAAGTTTGTTGTTGTGTTCATCGATGACATCTTGATCTACTCAAAGGATAGGGAGACTCATGTCGAACACTTGAGAGAAGTACTTCAGACGCTGCGGGACAACCAGCTCTATGCAAAGCTAAGTAAGTGCGAGTTTTGGATGAACAGCGTGTCGTTCCTTGGACATGTGGTTTCGGCGGAAGGTGTTGCCGTCGACCCAAAGAAGATTGAGGCAGTGGTGGACTGGAAGCAGCCTGCATCAGCTAGTGAAATACGGAGTTTCCTTGGTTTAGCCGGGTACTACCGTAGATTTGTGAAGGACTTCTCGAGAATCGCCTCGCCTTTGACTCGCCTGACTCAGAAAGGAGTCGTATTTAAGTGGACGAACGACTGTGAGAGTAGCTTCCAAGAACTCAAGCAGCGGCTCGTCACGGCCCCAATTTTAGCACTTCCGGAAGGCTCTGAGGGATTTCAGATCTACAGTGACGCGTTGGGACTTGGTTTGGGATGTGTCCTTATGCAACATGGGAAGACAATATCTTATGCTTCGAGACAACTCAAACAGCATGAGAAGAATTACCCGACACATGATTTGGAACTGGCGGCGATCGTGTTCGCGTTGAAATTGTGGCGACACTATCTCTATGGTGTGTCCTGCAAGATCTTCACGGATCACAAAAGCCTGAAATATATATTCACACAAAAGGAATTGAATTTGAGGCAGCGGCGCTGGTTAGAATTGATCAAGGACTATGACTTGACAATCTCTTACACGCCGGGTAAAGGGAACGTGGTAGCTGATGCCTTGAGTCGAAAATTTGTGGGATCACTAGCAATAGCAAAAGAGGTACTACGAGATCTTGAAGAGATGGGCATCGAGTTCAGGATCCATCCGCAGAATGTGCAGTTGGCTCAGTTACAACTTGAGCCGAGTCTCCAGGAAAGGATTAAGTTTGCTCAGAAGGATGACCCGTTTCTGCAGAAGATACGCGAGTTGATTCTAGCAGGAAAGGCGTCGGACTTTACCGTTGAAGATGACACTATTCGTGTCAAGGGAAGATTGTGCGTCCCTAAGGACGAGAATATCAGGAAGGAAATACTGACCGAGGCTCATTTCGCGAAGTATTCCTTGCATCCGGGAGGCACGAAAATGTATAAGGATCTACGCTCAACCTTTTGGTGGCATGGTATGAAGAAAGATGTGGCGCTATTCGTGTCACAGTGCATGGATTGTCAGCGTGTAAAGGCCGAACATCAACGGCCAGACGGAGAACTACAAAATTTGGCTATTCTACTGTGGAAGTGGGATAATATCTGTATGGATTTTATAGTTGGCTTGCCAAGAACTCAGAAGGGAAATGATGTGATTTGGGTTATCGTGGATAGATTAACCAAGTCGGCACATTTTATTCCAATAAAAGTTACATGGGGAGTAGAACGGTTGGCTCAGATCTACATAAATGAAATTGTCAGATTGCATGGGGTGCCAGCTTCTATAGTGTCGGATAGAGATGGAAGATTCTTGTCGCGATTTGGGATAAGTCTACACTCGGCAATGGGCACAAAGTTGAACTTCGGTACGGCTTACCATCCGCAGACTGATGGTCAGACAGAGAGAGTAAATCAGATCCTTGAGGATATGTTGAGATTGTGCGTGCTCGACTCGAAGACAAGTTGGGACGCGCATCTCGCACTAGCAGAATTTGCCTATAACAACAGTTATCAGGCAAGTATCCAAATGGCCCCGTACGAAGCCTTATATGGACGGAAATGTCGATCACCGATATGCTGGGATGAAGTCGGTGAACGGCAAGTGCTCGGACCAGAACTTGTGGAACAGGCCGTCGAGAGGATTCGCTTAATCCGAGAAAGACTTAGAGTTGCTCAAAGTCGACAAAAGAGTTATGCGGATGTTCATCGACGACCTTTGGAATTCACAGCAGGCGATCATGTCTTCTTGAAGGTCACACCCATGCGAGGTGTGATGCGGTTTGGGATGAAAGGAAAGTTAAGCCCGAGATTCGTCGGACCATTCGAGATTTTAGAGAAGGTAGCCTCAGTGGCTTATCGACTTGCACTACCTCCGGCTCTGGCTGATGTACACGATATCTTCCATGTATCTCAACTTCGAAAGTACGTGCATGATCCAAGTCACGTAGTGAATTTCGACCAGCTGCAGCTGAGCGCTGACCTATCCTACACTGAAGAGCCTGTCCAGATTTTGGACAGGAAAGAGAAAGTTTTGCGGAATCGGGCAGTGTCTCTAATCAACGTGCTGTGGCGGAACCATGCTGTCGAGGAGTCGACATGGGAATTAGAGGAAGAGATGCGAGTGAAGTACCCCTCGCTGTTTGATAATTTTGAGGTAGGACCTTTGCTTTAAGTTTCGAGGACGAAACTTTTTCTTAGTGGTATATTATGTAGTGTCCCGCTCCTAGCGGTTCACTATGTAAGGCTTGTGGGTTGGCTAACTCGGTCGGAACCGAGTATTGGGGAAACTTATCGTCGACATCGAATCGATCACGGACAAGTGCATAAGAACCTTTCCAATTAATGGATCGGTTTCCCTTGAAATGCGTCCAAGAGTTTTCTCTGGATGTTTTGCTGCTGGTTTTGCTGCTTGGTTTTGATGGATGCTTTTCTGAATGATTTTCGATGATTTGATTCTTGCCCGTTTTCATCGATTTGCATAGCATTCATTCTTGAGAATTCTGAGAGAAGAGAACACAACGAGACGGATTATTAATCAATCTTTTGGTGCCAATGCAGACTGACGCATGACGGAAGGCTAAGCGTGCAAGTGTTCCTCTCTCTCTCGACGATTCTCTAATTTGGTGAGTGTGGATCTCTGTGGTGGTATTGTCCCTCTCGCTATTCCTTCATGCCAACTAAATAATTGTCTTGCAACATCCGTTGATCGATATCAAGATGCTAATGCCACAAGTCAATACCACTAAGATGCTAGAGATAGAACATTGAAATGAATTGATTACACTGCAATGAACTGAACATTGAAATGATTGAATTGATGCCTAGAATGATGGTTATGAAATGCTAAGAATGATCATGTTGCCTATTACTTCAAATATTCTATGCACACTGTGTATATCGAGTCGGACACACATTCGCCTGACCATGGACAACTTGTATACAAGGATTGAGCAATAATTTCCTCGAACGGTACAGAGGCGCCTGTACCGATTCGGCCTAGGAGGAAATAATGAAGTGCTTTGGGGAACATGAGTAATGCGAGGCATCATAGAGGCTAGCTCCCTACTGTGCTGTCATCTCATTATCTTGAAGTCCCAAATGCAAATGAATGAATGAAAAGAGTCCATATGGTTTAACAACACCAGTGGTCACATCGTGGGAATGTATGCTAATCAATGTCTTATGCAGGGGCTGTAAGTATATTATTATTATCCTGTATCTTATGCAGGAAAGCTGGATTCGGCCATTGGTAAAGTAAACATGGTTTATTGAACTACCATGTCATTTGAATTGTGATTTACTCTAAATGTTGCCTGTCCCTTATAAGTTCATATCTTTAAAATGCTTGTCATTAATAAAATGTTGGTTTAGCTGAGTGGGCCAACGGGGCTCACCAGCGCATTGTTATAATGTGCTGACCCCTCCTCCACAGGTACTGGAGAAGGCTCGGGCGCACATCGCAATTAAAGCTTTCTGAACTGCTGTTTCCTTTCAAGTTGTTTTTCCTAAAGACGCACAAAGTATTGCGGAGATTTCAAATATAGCTGCTTATATTTCAAAGTACTAAAGGGGCGTGATGTATGGAACGGGAAATTATTTCATGGCAGCCTATCAGTTGTACTTCTTTTCATGAATCAATGTAGCCGAAAAGGCATTTCAAATATTGTCGAGAAAAGTTGTATTCTGACTACAATCATCAATAAAATGAATATTTTCTTCCTATTCCGCTTGCTTAATGTTTCCGCAACTGTGGCTTATTTTTTTAAATGTGATGAATTGATATAAATGTGCATGTTCTAGCCTTGTACAAGTGCAACTCCAGACTTGTACGGCATCACGCCTTAGCGAGGACGATCGATTCGGCGTGAATCGAAGCAAAGCGAGCGATTCCCCGAATCAGGGCGTGACAGATACCGGCTCGATTATATGAAAAGAAGAGATGGATGGAATATGTCTGCTGATCGATCGATGAATTGTTAACAAGAATAGTTAGTTGATAGATGTTGCATTCATAGTGTCGGTCGGGACAACTTGTGCACAAGGATGTAACCTCTCGAACGGTTCCAGGGCACTGGAAACGCTCGGCCTAGAAGGGAACATGGCTGGGGCTAGAAGTCCCCGTGATCAGGGGGTTGTCAGTCTATCAGTGAGATGGACTAGAACGTCCCAACTGCTAATAATGGGAGTACCCATGGACCATCATGTAGATAGGCGTTGATTGGTGAAGAGTTGAACCCTGAGTCACAACTGCTAGTATGTGTGCATATCAATGCATAGCTGACCTGGAGAGTCACAACTGCTGGTATGTGCATGTACTAGTACAGAGCTGAGCCGTGAGTCACAGCTGCCAATCGGATTGCATGAGTCGATAACTGTTTTGCTAATAGGTATCAGTGCAGAGACGAACATGAGAAATGCTGGTTATATTGTGTTTATGCTAATCATTGTCTTGTGCAGGGACGGATCGTCATCTATGGTAAGAATCACTGAAAAGTGATACATTTGTTGCTAAGTTTCCTGAACATGAGTTGCTTAAAGAATAATTTTTTGCCAAAAATTGTTGTCCATTTCAAAAAGAAACAGCTGATAATCATGCTTGTAACTGACCCTGAGAATGTCTTGAATAAGAAAAAAAATGCTGATACTTTTGTAAGCCCCCTGAATTTCTGGAATTTATTTTCGAATTTCCTAAATGATTTATTCTCGATAATTCATTCTATTTAAATTAAGTTTGATCATTAAATGCTCTTTACTGTGACTTGGAATTCTAGAGCATCAGGGATGCCAGTCTCTGGAAACTTCCTTCTTGAAGTTTGTAGTAGACGAGATCATCTTCATATTGATATATCGTGTCACACTCGAACTTGTTCCCTTGTACTCTTTTTGCTTCGCACAAGTTCGGGTCAATTTAGACCATTTAATTATTAATTGATTTTCCTACTCTTTTCCTTGATCCTCATAAACGCGTTACCGTGACTTTTAATTTAGGAGCACCAGACTAGCCTTTTTCTTGAAACCAACTTGTCATGCCTGATCTACTCGAGACGCTCTTTACCCATGACCTTCATGTCCCACTCAGACACTCCATTTTGTGCTTCATTTCCTTCGCACAACTTTCGGTTCAATTTAGGCCAATTAATTATCTACCGTAAAATCTGATTTAATTTCTAATTTAATTTCGGGACCCGACATCGACCCAACCTAGTCGACCCAAAATATGGACATGGCCCCCATGAAGCCTACTATCCGCCTGACACCGGTGTCCCATTTATTTGAGCCCCCACATGCTACTTATTTACCCATGATTTTAAATATCCGTTTTAATTCAATTATTGCCTCCTGTCCGATTTTGGCCCAGCCCGGCTCTACTGAACCCAACCCCAGCTCCATGTTGCCCTCCATCTTGACTGCCCATACCCCCACTGATATTTTTTCTCTACCCTAAATATCGCTTTTTATGTATAAATATCTATTTTCTCTCTCCACTTTACAAATATCTATATACATATATATATATACATACTTCTCTCTCTCACTCCCATTTAAAACACCAACACACCTCACCACCTCACCCCTCTCCCCACGTGCAGCCGACCAGCCCACCCCCTCTCTTCTCTCTCTCACAAATATCACTTTCTCTCTCTCTCATTAAATATCTCTCATTCTCTCTCCTTCTATATGTAATATATCACATATATATATATATATATATATATATATATATATATATATATATACTCTCTCTTTCCTTCCCATCAAATTAACACATACATCACCCCTCCCTTTCCTGTACACAACCGACAGCCCCCTCCCAACTCCTTCTTCCTTTTCTTTTTCAAGTATTTCTTCACTTCTTCTTCTTCTTCAATACCACATCACCATTATCAACACCATCTCCATCACTTCTTCTTGACCGAAGTTGACCAGTTGACCCAAAGTCAACTTTTAGTCAACGTTAGTCAAGTTTGACCTAGAGTTGACCTAGGGTTGACCAGAGTTGACCAGTTGACCAAAAGTTAACTGTAAGTCAACCATTGACTTAGATTGATCTAGTTTGACTTGCTTTGACTTGCCTTGACCTAGTTTGACTTAGTATGACTTGATTTTACTTCCAAACCCTTATATTGATACAGTATTCCACCTATAGGTCCTCGAGGCATTGTTCTTGGACTCAGTTGACATATTCCACCAGATCTCAGGCGAGTACATTCTCTGATAACTTCTTCCCAATTTACGATAACTGTTATGATTCATGTACTTAGTGTAGATATGCTTATTCCTGACACATGGTTCTCACAGATTAGTATTCCTGGATCCCGACGAGAGATATTTCTCCTTCTTAGGTTGGGATGTATTGTGCAAGCTCCCTTGTAGCTCTTGCTCAATATATGGTCACTGATTCTAGAGAAGGTTAACTACCTTCTCATTAGAATCCCGTGCAGTGACGTGTCCTGTTTGGATCCATTCTACCAATTGGGGTAGGGGGAGTAGTAGCGTATGCCTATGATCATATCCCCTTGCATTCTTGAACATTGTGAGTCATATACCGCACTTATGACTTGCCAGGCCAGTTCTCGACAGGTACCCAAGCCGATCACAAGTTGAAACTGCTACTCACACATATTGGATATATGGCTTACCTTGATTTGTGTACATACCATGATTCAGTTCTACTTTCTTGTTCTAGCTCTAGCTCTACAGCTTACCATGCCATGATACATATATGTACACTCCATGATTTTATTGTATATGCTATATTTACAGTCTTATAGCTTTTATTCTATCTTGAGATCTGTTATGAGATATATGTACTCGTTCCATCCTGACCGGATATGTTGACAAAATTTTAGGAGTAGTTGTGCCCTCAGTATTGGACTTCATGATGTTGTTAGCGGAGGTGGATCTCACTATTCTTCTATGTGAGTTGCCTGGTAGTTATCCTTAGTTAGTCTTGTTGTTCCTTCTTTATTTTTCTGTCTTATGATCATTGTAGATTCTAATTGTTTTAGTGATATTGTTATTATTTCTTGTCTTATCTTCCTTAGTTTTTATGATGTGACATGAGTACATTTCTAGTTATGGATCTTAGATGTTGTAGTTAGTATAGTATACTTGACAGCGTTCTACTGCCGATACCGCGGCGTAGGCTGGGCGTGGTCCACGTATTCGTACCCGTATATCCGGGTGCGGGTCGTGACAGCTTTGATCCTTGAGAAATGATATAGCTCACGAAATAAGCTGCGCACATCACAAAACCCTTGTATGCTTGAAATGAAAGAAATGATATGTTGGCTTTTCAAAGATATTTTCAAAAGATGTAAACTGACTCTGAACTGCATGAAATGAACATATGTAAAAAGTAGCAAGATCATATCACAAGAAATATTTTTTACTAAATGAATTAGTGATCGTTTCAGACAAATGTAGCCTTTGTTCACAATCACTAGTATGTTGATATACTGACCCATCATCAGTCTGCACGCAGGTGCAAGATGAATCAAGATAGATAGTCCGAAGCGATAGCCCGAGTCTCATCCTCAGGAGCCATAAATCAGAAAAAATGCCAAAAGATGGACATATGTATGCAAATAGTTGGTTTTGTATATAAAGGAATATAATGTATGGAATGGGATCATTGTAATCTGTAATGTTTCTGAGAGAACGTAAGCATTGTATCAGAGAGAATTGAGCGCTTGTAATATGTTCAATTGAAATCAATAAAGAGATTTATTTCTGCAACCATGTGTTCAATCCGCAATATGTTCGCTGCTACTTCAAATATCTGCATTATATTCCGCTGCGTTATTGTCTTCTTGTCTATTTTGTCATTGTACAAGTCTTGGTCTTGTGCAAACGCAACTTAGGCTTGCACGGCATCACACCCAAGCGAGGACGAACGGTCTCAAAGAGTCTGAAACGAGGACGAAAGGACTCTGCGTGATCGGGACGTGACAAAGATTATTATTTTTAAATGTACTAGCTTTGTTATATATTGAGAATGGTTTTCTTGATGAAGTTAATATTCAAAACCTAATCAATGATTTTGCGTCTAAAAATGCGAGGACGGTTTTTTGGTGATGGTTCTTTTATTGTTATTGTTCATTACTATAAATAGTCAATGCTTGACTTATTTATTTTAATGGTAAGTACATTATTAATTATATACTGGTTTTGTTTGATATTTTATTTCTACTGAGATCTGCATTTTTTTCATCTATTATATTTTGATTTTGTTGATGTAACACTTTTTATTTATATTTTCATGTTTGCTCGTATATAATTGCTAGAAGGTGGTGGTGGCGTTGGAGACGCCAGAGAGATAGATGAAGATTTTACAAATTTGAGTAGTAATTTTTCTAATTTTCAGACTATATAGTCGTTCGATCAATACAATTTTTATTATATATGAAAGTTATATCTTTTTTTTTACTTATATACGTGCGTCATTTGTCTTTAAAAAAATAAACTTTGCGTTACTAGTATATGACATAAAAAAATGTTTACATAAAATTAGAGCTGTCAAGTGGGCCGGGCCCGGTCGGCCCGACACGAATTTGAGTGGACCGGGCCGGGCCGGGCCTCTTAAGCCCATGAACTGTAGCGGGCCGGACTATGGATGAAAATTTTAAGCCCGGCCCGGCACATGACCCACGGCACGGTGGGCTTTTGGGTCGTGCCGGGCCGGGCCGGGCTATGGATGAAAAATTTAAGCCCGGCCCGGCACATGACCCATGGCACGGTGGTCTTTCGGGTCGTACCAGACCGAGCCGGGCCGGGTCGCACTGGAAGCCATCATTTAATTCAATTCAGTTCAGTATATACATATATCATTCATGGGTCTACATAATTTTGTATAAATGGCTGTACATGGTTGGCCATATATAATTGACCAAGTGACGTGAGACATTATAAATGGCTGTACATGGTTGGCCATATATAAGTGACCAAGTGACGTGAGACATGCACGGTGAAGCTTATAGCTGATGGCAACCAACTACGACTTTGACTAAGCTGATGTATGTGTTGCAGCAACTTGCAACTAATATATATTGAAATGAATTGAATTGAATTTCAATTCAATTCATTTCAGTTCAAACATCCATTTCATTTCAATTTAATTCACTACTACACTATATAATCATAATAATAACATAGACCGCCACCACTTGCACTTGTTGCTTTAGGCAGTGGTACAAAACATATTTGGAGGGCAGAGTGTTTGTTGTGTACATATTTTTCTTTTCTTTTCCTTGTGAAAGTGACAATACTGCTGTTAGCTGATAGGATTTGAGACAAATCAAAGAGATTGTGTAGGGGATGTTGTAACCGGGTCGGGCTTTGGGCCGGGCCGGACCTATATTATGGGCAAATATACATGGCTCGTTACGACCCAATATACGGGGCCGGGTCGGGCCGGGCCGGGCCGGACCGGACCCACGATTAATCGGGACGGGCCGGCACATAGGCCAATTTTTTGGGCCGGGCTGGGTCGGCCCGACCCAATTGACAGGTCTACATAAAATAGGACGCTATTTTCAATTTTTGAACAAGGCTCTCTAAATCGCAGGACCGACCCTGATTCAAACCTTCGTATTACTTCCTTTGTGAAAATATATTAGTAATTTGCTAATCCATATATGTGCATGTGAAGTATTGATTTGTGGATATGCAGCACACATAGAGGCTTTGTGGCCCTCAACCTCTTTGAAAATACAAATGGAAAAGGCAGGTGGATTCATATTATTGCTTGCAAGGTTAGAAGCAGGCATCTTGGCAGTGGGCTACGCCATGGCAGGTTGATTACAACCCGCCGATCTCTATAGCTCGGGCTACGCCATGGCAGGTTGATTCATATTATCGAATTGCCGTGTCAGGTTGATTCATATTATTGCAAACGCCCGCCAATCTCTATGGCACGGGCTAGGCCACCTCTGGGTGGCCACCATTACCCTGTCAGCTCCACCGCAGGGACGGATCCAGAAACTATAGCTAGGGTGGACTACCAATATTTGGGGTGGGTTGGAAGTAGAGTAAATCCATATAAAAAAAATTCAAAAAAAATTATATAGAAAAAAATGTAATTTTTTTTTGAGGTGGGCTCCAGCCCATCCCAACGCCCCTCTGGATCCGCCCCTGAGCCACGGCAATTCGCCATATCAGCTTAAGCGCCATTTAAGATGACGATGTGTCCCTCTAAATAAAAATTTTAGAAACTTTTCTGTTTGCTGTCATTTTTATGAAATTTATTCCTCTCGATGAAAATTTCTGTTTTCATACAGGTCCTTTGTCTATGGGGAAGTTGTAATTTTGAATTTTTGTTTTTTTTTTCTTTTTTGTCAGGGTAGTGGTAGCGTCCTGCAGAGAATCTCTTTTGCAAAATTCAAAAATGTCCCTGATTTTTTCATCGTCTCTCTCTTTACGCGTGTACAAAGTGAACTATCTTTCACATTGCAATTTACTAAAAACACCCTCGAACTTGGGGGTGCAATCAAAGCAAGCCTTTAGAGCATAATTATTAGTTGGGACTCTCTAATGTAATTTAGAGCCCAAATTTAAAAAAAAAACAAACAAAGTAGAATGGATTGGATTTTTATGAAAATAGTAGAAAATGATAAAGTGAACTCGGGTCACAAAAATTATATGGTCAAAAATTGATGTAGAAAAATAATATTATAAAATCTAGAATCTAGAAAGTGGGCTCCAAATTGAAACTTACTTTTCTACAAAATGAGTTCCTACAATCTAGAATTTAGAAATTGGGAGCCACAACCTTAGCACACATGGGAGGGATGGAACCAAAATTATAGAATTTGAGACTATGGATGAGATTTACTACAGCAAAATAATCTTCAAAATTTTAAATGAAGAAATTATACCTAAGGATGAGCCTTACTAAGGATGCGCTTATAAGCTTAAATTTGGGCTGACTAAAACTAATCGAGCGCCAACTTGATAAATTATTTACTTTAGAGCTTGAATTTCTTGATTCGTTTATATTAAGCTTAAGCATGGCATGATTTGAGCTCGAACTTGGCTTGATAAACAAGCTTGATTCAAACTTGATCTCGATAAACGAGATAATTAGTTGAACCCCTATGATTTATACGCATTTCGGTAACTGTTCTCGTTGTTTTAAAAATAAAAAACACCCCCATAGTATATAGAGTTAATTAGTTGTACCCCCTGGTGCATAGAAGAAAAGTGAGTAGAAAATTAAGCACCTAGGGGTTGTTCTTTGTTTTTAAAACAACGGAGACAGTTACCAAAATACATACAAACCATAGAAGGTATTTATAAATAACCTTCGATAAGCTCAAAACCAAGCTCGGTCAGCTTGATTTTAACCTCGTTCAGCTTTATTTCAAGCTCGACCGAGCTTAGTTTCAAGCTTAATGAGCTCGATTTCAAGTAAAATATGCTTGAATTCAAGTACCTCTAATATTAACGTGGGATTATTTGTAAAAATTAATAGTTTTTTTTTCTACCTTAATATCGATTTTTAAGGACATATAAATATATAATGCACATAACCATATTATTATACAATTTTTCTTAATTTCAAGCTCAACGAGTCAGCTCGCAAGCTCCTAAACCAGCCAACTCGCAAGCTCGATCAGAGAGGCCGAGTACTTCTAAGCTTGAGTTTCGTTTGTTTATTAAACTAGTTCGAAAATGAAGCTTGAGTTCAGCTTATTTACTAAATGAACCAACTCAAACGAGTTTTTATTGAGCCCAGCTTGGAGCAGTTTGGGAAGCTTGGCCCATTTGCAGCCCTACTCGTACTTACTGTGGATTCCATGTTGGAGTGAATAAGGAAAACCATTTTCTCATGCATAACCGAAATATTTACTCTACATTATTTAGTTCTCTCAATAAATATATGCATGAATGGCCAAATATTCAACGTTGTTGAAGTATTAAAATAAAAAATAATAATAAGAGAGAACTTCCCCATTTGGATCATGGTCTCGGTAACTTTAGACTAAATTATAAAATAAATAATACTAGTAAGATAGGGCTCTCCATTTCGCTCGTAATCTCCGTAACATACATGAAGTTTAAGGAGGAACTATAATTATATATATGAACAAAAGAATAGTTAATTTGATTTTCTTTGTAACTTAATCTATAAAATTTTATAAAATTATCTTCCAACTCTAGTTTTAAATAAAAAATATGGCACGACCAGCTACCACATCATGAAAGATGATATTAACCAAAAAAAAACTTTGGTGATGAATAGTATTTCAGTCAGCCTTTAGGTTATAAAGCTAATATGGAAAAGAAGAAGAAGTAGAATTACAACATGATTTGTTTTAAAAGTTGATTATATGAGGTTTACATTAACTATTCTTATGTTTCACACTTATTATAGTGATCACTCTTATTTTGAAACTAATTACATGTACTACTCCTATGTTATAACACTAAACATCCTTTAAAAATAAAAAAATAAAGCATAGGGTTGTTTAGTGTAATTAGTTTTACAATATAGGTGATTGTTGTAATACCAATAAAACATGGGAGAGTTAATGTATTTATTTACTAATTATATGATCCTCTTGTAAGAAAATACGACCTTGGACTGAAAAAGAATGTTTTATCTTCGATGAAATAAGATTTAGTTTGAGGTTGCATGCACACACGTATGATAAATGTGTATATAGTGGAAGAGGTAGTTGTTTATATTCATGTTCGTTTTCACCGGGATTAATATCGTCCAATCAGATTCTATGTTCGAACAATACTAGGATTAAAAAAAAAAAAATTCTTACAGTCTAGGTGACAATTGCCAATTGTGTCCTCTCTATCCATATGGAAAGAGAGGGATCCAATTGACAACTTCTAGTTAGACAGTTGTAAAAATTTTGTAATATTTTTTATTGTAATCATAGGATCATTATTTTTGAAAACATCACAAACTCTTTATGGTAATGGGTGATAGACTTATGTCGAAAGCTATTTTAAAATGGAACAAACTTTAAAAATATATATTAAAAAGTAGTGTTACAAATTGACTTGAAATATTTATCAAGAAAAACGAACCAAATATATGCAATTTGAAATCAATAATTAATGCTAAGTTTACTACCAAATCTTTACAACATCCTTATAACCTACTATACACTCTCCTGCTAATATAGTCCCATCCGGCTCCATCTCTCTCCTGCAATGGAAACAGGCCACATGACAAATTGTAAAAAGATTATTATTCTTTGATTGTAGTCATAGTATTACTCATTATTCAAACTTTTTTATGTACTTAAATAGAGAAAAAAAAAATATTGGTAAGAAGTTACCTTTTAGTATATATATGTTCTTTGAAAACCCATTAAAAATTTGCTTTTCAAGTTAAAGCTCCATGAAATAAATAACTATCAAAATAGGAACTAATTCAATTGGTAGAGTTAGAAGCATTTGGATCAAATTTACTTTAAAACATTCATAAATTTACTTCAAAGTGAGCCGTCTAAGCCATAATTATATCATGGTCTATTTTATTTATAAAAAAAATGTAAAAAATTGTTGGAAAAAAAATAAATTTGTTATATATATTCAATACGGAAAATCGAACTAAACAAAATAAGACGAATACCTCCCACCTTTATAAACTACATGAGTTATAAGAAATATTTAACTATAATTGAATATTATTCTTATTATACGTATAAAATATGTACATTTAATAATTACTATATAATAGAAATATATGCTACTGTATAATATAAAAATTTCATATCCTATCCTGAAAGTTTTTCTTCTAACTATGTCTTTAACTAAATATATTAATTAAAGTTGTTCATTAAATTTATGAGAAAAATTAGATAATAACGTATTCAAACATATAAGAAAGTTGTCTCCTACTTTTCTCACGTCGTCTCGCATGACTATATCTGCTAACTAAAATTTTGCATAATTTGTATTCAATTACTTAAGCTGCAGTAAGGTAAAGCTTACAAAAATTTATGATCAATTTTCTTGAAACGCTCTTAACCAAGGTTTGAGAATCAAGAAGCACACACTTTATGTTTTGCTTTATGCTTATGAAAATATTCTAAAATGTTCTATGATTATGATTAAAATAGAATGTGATAAAATGTGAATTAATTAATCAAACATATGGATGCATAAAGGTAGTTGGTTTAAAATTTAAAGGAGTAATTAGCGTTTAGATCCTGGATTTTATACTAGCTTAGAATTTAAATCTTGATACGTGCAATTGAAAATTTTGGATCCTCAATTTTTATTTTTGATTTCTTTTGTTACATTTTACCCTCAACATGAATGCAAGTGCAACAACCAAACCAGGTTAAAAATGAGGCTATAATAAAAAAATAAAATTCGTATTCCAAACTTTTTAATTGGACATCCTAGAACTTAAATTCTAAGCTAGTATAAATTTTAGGTTCTAAAATCTATTTTTTTTTTAGGTGTCCGACGATACGCATGAAATTTTGTGCACACTGTATTACATGTCTGTTGGAAACACTGTCTCCAACTTCCATCAAATAAATGGAAGAAATAATACGCCATTGTAGTTTGATCTACTGATATTTCGCCACCCGCCAGGTTCTTAGCCCAAATTTAAACCCAGCCTTGCATTTCAAACTCGTAATTAAGAAGAAAACTTATTCCAATAATTACACAACACATATGTTTAGTGCTTAAACAACGAAATAATAAATAATAGAGTTATTTGTATTTATCCCCCAATTGCTAATCATATCTCCACTTTTCTTCCATTTTTATTTTAATTAGTGTTACCCGCCAATCCTTCGGGTAAAGTACAAACAAACCCTCCTTAGATTTTAGTTTTTGCATTTAAAGATTCATTGTTTAAAACCCCCTCCCATATTTTCATTTTTGCTCAGTCTGCACCCCTGCTGTTAGAAATGACCGTTAATAAAAAATAATAAATACCCAAAATATCCACCCTTCCTTACTAGTAGTGGCCAGCCCCCTCCTCCCTCCGCCGGCCGGCCCCCTGACCCGCCGCCCCCTCCTCCCTCCGCCGGCCGACCCCCTCGACCTGCCCCCCTCCTCCCTCCGCTGGCCGACCCCCCTTCGCCGGCCGGCCATGCTCGACACGTCACTCATTCATTCGCTGGCCGGCCATGCTCGACCTAGGGATAAGCATTATTCGATTTTGGACCGGAAACGAATCGAACCGAACCGAATAAGAGATTCGGTTCGGTTTAAAAAAAAAAGTTCGGTTCGATTTCGGTTTTGAAAATACTAAATTTCTTATTCGGTTTCGGTTTTGGTTCAAAACCAAAACTGAATAAGAAAATTTAGTTTATATATATATATATATATATATATATATATATATATACTAAATTTTCTTTTATATATATATATATATATATATATATATATATATATATATATCTGGAAATTGCTTAGAAACCCAATTTCGGGATGGGCTTTTATGAAATGCCCACCCGCTGGATGAGTTTTATGAAATGCCCAGAATTAAGTATTTTCACGTTAAATATTCCAAGATTCCCTTTTAGATGCCACCCGCTGGGAAACTGCTATTTTTATAATACCGAAACTACCCCTCCGCGCGAATTGGTCATCTATATGTATTTGAATTCAAAAAACTCAGATCTGGATTGCGATTTTCTTCTTCTTCTTCTTCACGAA
This sequence comes from Iris pallida, assembly GCA_029216955.1. NCBI lineage: Eukaryota > Viridiplantae > Streptophyta > Magnoliopsida > Asparagales > Iridaceae > Iris > Iris pallida. The sequence continues at coordinate 2,396,264 of JANAVB010012196.1, forward strand.
AAATTTGAATTCCATTGCTCTCATCTTCAGCAGAGATCGCAAAGATCGTTCGTAGTTCGGTGTGCTTTTCTTCGGTCGAACTCAGATCATCGCTCGTCATCATCATCACCATCATCATCATCTTCATCGACGTCAATTGTGGAGAGAAGATCTTTCTTCTTCTTTTCCATAAGAATTATCATCGCTTTGAAAGAAGAACGAAACTCTTTATTCCTGAAAAAACAAAATTACTGGCCATTCTCCTACGTTTTAACACTGGAAATGACCATTCTCCGTGTTAGAAACACGGAGAATGCCATTCTCCGTTTTATTTAAAACGGAGAATGACATTCTCCGTGTTAGAAATACGAAGAATGACCATTCTCCTGCATTTTAACACTGAAATGACCATTCTCCGTGCTAAATTACACGGAGAATGACCATTCTCTGTTTTATTTAACACGGAGAATGACAATTCTCCGTGTAAATTAACACGGAGAATGACATTCTCTGTTTTATTTAAAACGGAGAATGACATTCTCCGTGTTTCTAACACGGAGAATGGCCATTCTCCTGCGTTTTAACACTGAAATGACCATTCTCCGTGCTAAATTACACGGAGAATGATCATTCTCCGTTTTATTTAACACGAAGAATGACCATTCTCCGTTTTATTTAACACGGAGAACGTCATTCTCCGTTTTATAAAAAACGGAGAATGCCATTCTCCTGCGTTTTAACACTGAAATAACCATTCTCCGTGCTAAATTACACGGAGAATGCTATTCTCCGTTTTATTTAACACGGAGAATAACATTCTCCGTTTTATTTAACACGGAGAATGGCATTCTCCGTGTTTCTAACACGGAGAATGGTCATTCTCCTGTGTTTTAACACTGGAATGACCATTCTCCGTGATAAACTACACGGAGAATGGCATTCTCCGTGTAAATTAAGACGGAGAATAGTCATTCTCCGTGTAATTTAGCACGGAAAATGGTCATTCTCCGTGTAAATTAAGACGGAGAATGACATTCTCCGTGTTACTAACACGGAGAATGACCACCCTCATGCGAAATTAACATTTTTCGTGTTCTAACACGGAGAATGACCATTCTCCTGCATTTTATGGTCAGCTGAAACTTTGGAGAGCCATAACTTTTGACTGGGAGGTCGAAACGAGGTCCCGTTTGTCGCAAAATGAGCGTATCGTCGAGAAGACTGAAAGTAACCGTTTTACGGTTAGACGGCCTTTCGAAATTTTAGAATCACAAAAAAATGATGTTTGGACCTCCGTTTTAGCACTTTTGCCGTTTGTCCCGGTCTTTCCGAAATTTTTCGACGAGTTTTTGAAGATTTTTGAGGAGAAAACCTAGATTCGAAAGTGAGCAGCGTATGGAAGAAGATGAAGTATCGAAACGTTTTTTTTAAGAACAGTTTCGTGGGTGTTTTCAATAAATTAAAAGGAAGGGCAAAATGGTCATTTGGAACCCGCTTTGGATAAGTTTCTCTAATTCTGGGCACGCGATGAAAGTTTTTTTAGCGGTGGGTTTTACATAAAACTTTTTTAGTTTTTGGACATTTCATAAATCCTCCCTATATATATATATATATATATATATATATATATATATATATATATATATATATATATATATATATATACTACAGATATATACTAAATAAATTTAGGTATATTTAATTACTATATATATTAACAAAAAAGTGCAGATAAACCGAAAAATTGAATAACCCGAATAAACCGAAAACTGAACCAATTTAATTTCGTTCGGTTATGGGCCAATTCGGTTCGATTTCGTATTTGCTTATTCGGTTTCGGTTCAATTCGGTTTTTAGTTATTCGGTTCGGTTTGAACCGAATTAACCGAATGCTCACCCCTAGCTCGACCCGCTCCCTCCTCCCTCCGCTAGCCGGCCACCCTCCCCTCTCTTCTGGTCTGCCCCGCTTGACCCGCCTCCATCACCGGAGAGAGGAGGGGAAGAGAGTGGTGGGAGGGATAAAATCGTATTTTTAGATGTATTTTAATGCCTGTTAACGACATGGGTGCAAACTGAGCAAAAATAAAAATGTGAGATTTTTTTTTTAAAAACAAGGGGTCTTTAAATGCAAAAACGTAAATCTAAGGAGAATTTGTTTGCACTTTATCGGAAGATTGGAGGATAACACTAATTTAAATAAAAATGAAGAAGAAAGTGGAGATATAATTAGCAACTGTGGGAGGGGTTAAATACAAATAACTCTAAATAATAACTAACAAATGGCTAAAGTGGAAAAAACAAAAGATTTTAACGTGGAACGACACGTGTCAGTATCATTTCATCGACACCATCGAAAGCTGTTCTGTGCTGCTCATGTTTCGTATCATCCCGCACACAAAGAACTCAGAATTACAATTCTAGCCCCCAAAAAATAAAATATTAGTTTAAAAATAAACATATTTAAACTAGGACTCACTAATTTTTTTACATAACAAATGCCTCCATATTTTTGTACGAAATAATAAAATAATTAAAATATATCCCACTATTTTACAAATATTTTTGCTGTTTTACGTAAGTGTGAAAATATTTGTTAGTAAAAAAATGATAGAGATATATACTATTTTTAACATTTAAAAATAGAGATATTTGATAAAATATTCCTTAAAAATATTTCAGATGGAAAAAAAATGAAAATAAAAAAGGGTCCTCCACTAAACGACAAGAGACCGAAGGTCGCCACTCAGCTGCAATTCCTTGCAGACAGCTGCCGAGCTCTCCTTCCAACCGCACGCGTACGATCCAGATCACGCCACGTCACCAACTCCGCTTTCCTAACCGCGGTTGGAAACCCAACTCCTTTCTTCTTCACTACTATACTTCTCTTCTTCGCGTCTTGGAATTCTTCACACGCGCTCTCTCTCTTTAAAATATCAAATTTCTCTCGTTTTTTGTGTCCGTGTCGTAACCGTGTCGGATACCGTCGTCTTCCCCGTCGTCGACTTGTTCGGCAGTTGTGTCGTCGAAACCTTAGATCGTATCGATCCGATGGTCAAATTGGAGAACTCCTCCAACTCGGCCTCCGCCGGCGACGCCAGCGTTTCCTCCGACTACCACACCGCCCCTCCCCCAGCCTCCGCCGCCGCACCGCCGAAGAAGAAGCGCAACCTCCCCGGAATGCCTGGTACTTAAACGACGAGCACTCTCACTAACCATTACCATTTCCATCGCCATCGAATTGATTTTTTTCTTCTTCTTCTATATTTGGATCAGATCCGGAGGCGGAGGTGATCGCGCTGTCGCCGGGGACCCTGATGGCGACGAACCGGTTCGTGTGCGAGGTGTGCGGCAAGGGGTTCCAGCGCGACCAGAACCTCCAGCTGCACCGGCGCGGCCACAACCTCCCCTGGAGGCTGCGGCAGAGGGCGGCGGGGGAGGAGCCGCGGCGGAGGAGGAGGGTGTACGTGTGCCCCGAGGCCGGCTGCGTCCACCACGAGCCCTCCCGCGCGCTCGGCGACCTCACCGGGATCAAGAAGCACTTCTGCAGGAAGCACGGGGAGAAGAGGTGGCGCTGCGACAAGTGCTCCAAGAAGTACGCCGTCCACTCCGACTGGAAGGCCCACTCCAGGACCTGCGGCACCAGGGAGTACCGCTGCGACTGCGGGACCCTCTTCTCTCGGTCGGTCGGCCTGCTCATCAACTAAATTGAAACTTAAAATTCCCTTACTATCCAAATTTTTTTGTTAAAAGTACGGTGATTTTGCCACAGGAGGGATAGCTTCATCACTCACAGGGCCTTCTGCGCCGCGCTGGCGGAGGAGAGCGCGAAGGCGCAGCAGACGCCGACGCCGACGAACGCGGTGATAGCCGATGCGCCGCGTACGGTGATTCCGGCGCCACCGGAGACGCAGCAAGAACAAGGTTTGGTTCTTATTCTATTGCAGTGGAATTGCTGTTTTTTTTTTTTTTTCACTTTCTTGTCGGTTGTGCTTCTTCAAATTTTGCTATTTTGTGCTTTGTTTTTTGTCATGTAACTGAGTTGGGGATTGGGGATTTGTTCCGATTAGGAAACTTTACAGTTTGGGTGGGGGTTTGAAGCATCATTGCTTCCTTTTCGCCTGTTTCGAAAGCTTCTGCTGCAATTTGCATCTACTGATCCTGGGGCCTTGTTAGCAACCACCCGAATAAAACTCTGATTATAGGCGAATTTTATTGCATCGTTTAGAAACGTATAATAATACGTACGTAAACTCGGATTATGTGCGAATTTTATTGTATCTTTTAGAAACGTAGAATAATATAAAAATATTATTTGGCTCCCAAAATTTTTGGGTAATGCCATATCTCATTATGTGACATATGACATGGCTGAAGACATGACAGTTGACATTACAAAATTAAAATTAAAACTAATATTAAAATTAATATTAATATCAAATTAACATGAACATTAATATTAAAATTAACATTAACATTAAATTAAAATTTCATTAACATTAACATTAAAATTAATATTACAATTAGTATTAATAAAATTAACATAAATATTAATATTAATATTAACAATAACATTAATTAACATTAGCATTAATTTTGACATTAACATTAAAATTAATATTAACATTAAATTAAAATTAGCATTAGCATTAACATTATCAATAAATTTTTTTGGTTAAAACATGACGTATCAGCTGTCATGTCACTTGCCATGTTAGATGCCACATAATGGAAGATACCATCCAAAATTTTTGGGAGCCGAATAGCATAATTGATAATAATAAGTATTTTTTTGAAAGATTCGGATTAGTATGCAAATTTTAAGCCTCTGATATTTTGAACATGTTCTCCCTAAATTAGTGACAAATTTAGCCCAAAAAAAACATGGTGACTATCTATTTAATTAACTAAATTTGACCACTTGTTTAAAGTAGGTGAAGTTTCTAATCTAAATATTTAATCGTATTTTTGGTCCTTTTTTTTTTTTTCCCGGTTTGTCGAGGTGTTAACAAGGTCGTGGGGTCCTACTTGTTTCAGAGCCGGAGGAACCGGACGGAATGCTGCAGTGCATGCTGCCGAATGCAGATTCCGGGAGCGGCACCACGAGCAGCGGCGGCCGCAGCAGCAGCGGCACTAGTGTTTTTGCTAGCCTATTTTTGTCCTCCGCAGCAGCTAGTAGCTCAGTTGGTCACAGCACCGCCACATTCTCTGATTTCATCGGGTCCATGAACCGGACGGAACCCACCTCCCTCTGCCTCTCCACCGTTGCGCCCGCCCCCAACTCTTCAATGTTCTCCTCTCCGCCGCAGCAGCAATCCAGTCCTTCCCCTCACTTGTCCGCCACCGCGCTCCTCCAGAAGGCGGCGCAGATGGGTGCGGCCTCCACGAGCTCCTCGTTCCTCCTTGGCTTCGGCCTCGCCCCGTCCTCCTCAGCCCACCAGGAGGATGAGGACGGCCGCTTACAATGGGACGGCCGCGGCCAATACCAGAACCTCGACCCGCCGGGCCTCGGTCTCGGCCTGGGCTACGGCGCCAGCACCTTGATGCTGGGATCGAAGCCGGCCACATTGGATCTTCTAGGACTCGGGATCGGACCCGGAGGGTCCACCCCCGGAGGGCTATCGGCATTGATCACTACCATGGGTGGCGGCGGTGGTATGAACGTCGGACCGGGTGCATCCTCCGGGTCATCGCCGTCGTGGGAAGGCTCGGATCGGAAGCCGGCAATCCTATAAAATCCTCCACTTTCAGTTCATATGGGAGCAGCAGAGGAGTTGAGCTCTCTTTTGTTAATGATGCTATTATTATTGAGCGGAGACTTCTTTTTTCTTTTTTTAGTTGTTAGTTTAAGTAATCAAGCAGAGAGAATCAGTGGAGTACATATGAACAATAGGCATATATGTTTATGTTCTGTCAAGGGGTTCTGGAGCTTTGGATTTTTTGGAAAGGTTCATGAACATGAACTTGACTGTCTTGTTGTTGTTGGTTCATCCCGTCTTCTCTTTTATATTTATATATATTGGCTTCTTTTTAATTAGAGAAATTTCCCCCCACAGTACTGAAATATAAAATTGCATAAGAAAAATAAGAAAATTAAAGTTTGGGATAATATAGAGAGAGAACAAAAAAATCTACAGAAAGTTTCATATAGCAGGAAAAAAATTCAACTTATTTGCTGAAAATCTATTAGTTAATATAAAATTAATATACACAAGTAAATATAATAACTATTATATTTGGTTATTATCTATAGTATAGATATAACAAATAATAGATTAAACCAAACTAACATTTTAAACCAAACATTACAAAAATATACAAATTAATTTAAACCGGATTTTTTTTTTCTGTTGGCGCCAGAATTTTTTATTATTTTTCTGGATTCGACGACTGGCGCCAGATTTTTTTATATTTTATTTGACGCCAATTATTCTGGTGTTTATTCTGGTGTCAGATCCCTTATTTTGAAAATAATCCAAACATCTTCTGTCTTGCACAAATAGGTTAAAAATAATTCTGTCTTGCACAAATAGGTTAAAAATAATTCCGCTATATGAATTTTTTTTTTTTTCTTAGGACAACATCCAGGCTCGACATGGTCCCAATAGAGGTCGGGGTCATTAGTGACCCTCTAGGATCACCTACAATAATAATCAAATGGCAACCAAAACTAGTTCTGGATATAGCAACCCAATTCCGTGGCCGGTCCTGCTTGTGTCTGGCTTTCGTCTCTACTCTCTCTCTATACCAGGGCCGGTCCTGGGGTAAGCTTGACAAGCCATCGGGCTTGGAAAAGCAACCCCTAAGTCCTTACCTCTCAGTCAGTGTCGGACTTTAAATTTTGAGATCAGAAACGAACTCTAAAAGCTGTGTCCTCCAAGCTTAATGTTCATATAAAAATTTTCATGGACGATGATGCAATAATATTATCAACAAAAAATTCAGGAAATAAAACAATAAACAAAATATATATAATATCCAAAATAATATGTGTCATAATAAAAACTAATAAAACTGAACATGTTCCAAATCAAAAAATAAAACTGATGTTCCAGCCAAATAAATAAAAAGAAAGTTAACAATGTTTGAGATAGTTCATAATGAGAATAATAAAAAGAAAAAAAAATAAACTTGTTATGTTGTTTAAATACCTCCAGGAAGAGAGAGAGAGAGAGAGAGAGAGAGAGAGAGAGAGAGAGAACGACATAAGGGTAGAGGAGATTGACATTGATAAAAGGTAAAAGAGGTTGGGAATGTCAGAACGTTAGAACGACGAAGGCTGAGAGAATTATGACAGCGACTACACCAATTTTTTATATAACATTATGTTAAGCAGACTAAACTGATTAGAATGAATAGTGTTGGACATTTATTCAAAATTGGACTTACATACATTAAATAGTATATAAAATAATTTGGTGTCCTCTGGAATTTTGGGCCTGAGACAGTCGCCTCATTAGCCGCATATCAAGACCGACCATGCTCTCCGTCAATAAAGCCTCTGTGGTCCACCCCAACTCTCCTTCCTGTCAATTGAACTAGCAATCCCCCATGCCTATATTTTGAGTTCCCACTAGGAAGACCTTGAGTAGCTCATGAGTCATGAGAGGAAATTCGATTCCGAGTTCCACGTTGTCATCAGAATCGGAGATATATTTTTATGGAGTTGATATCAGTTAAACATTTTATAGCTTTTAGCTTGTTATAATTATTTTGATTTTTTTTTTTGAGTCAAGGGCAAGAGGCAACCAAAATTATCTCTGACTAGGACAACAAAATCTCCTGGGTGGGCTCTGTGGGCAATAATACTAAGTTTACTACCAACAATTTACAACTCTCATACAACCCACTCTCATACAACCCAAATCTCCTGGATCGGCTCTGTGGCACTAGCGGATCCAGGATTATAATTCACTGGGGGCACAATTATAAAGGAGTTCGGAAACAACACCGTCAAAAAAATTTGGAATACAATAATATAGTAAAAAAAAATTCACTGGGGGCCCCACCCCCCAGTGGTTCCCATGTGGATCCGCCACTCCTCTGTGGTCACATCCGGCTCCACCTTTTTTCTCTCTCCTGCAATGGAGGCCGACTAGGGCTGCAAATGAGCTAAGCTGAGCCAAGTTTTTGTAAGCTTGAGCTTGGCTTGACTAGAATTAATCGTGCTCGAGCTCAAGCTTGATAAGTTTTTTATTTTAGAGCTTGAGCTTGGCTCGAGCTTGTTTGTTTATATTAAGCTTGAGCTTGACTTGGTTTGAGCTCGAGCTTGGCTTGATAAGCAAGCTTGATGAACAAGCTCGATGAGCTCAAAATCAAGCTCGTTAAACTTGATTTCAATCTCGCTTAACTTTATTTCAAGCTCATTAAGCTTGATTTCAAGCTTAACGAGCTCGATTTCAAACTAGTTAGCTTTGAATTCAAGTATCTGTAATATTAACAATTTATTTATAAAATTTTATTAAAAAACTTCCTTAATATCAATGCACACAACCATGTTGTTATACAAACATATATAAAATTAGAATTCAACGTAGAACATGCGAGCTTATAAACGAGCTCCTAAACGAGCTCTAAACGAGTCAGCTCGCAAGCTTATAAACGAGCCAGCTCACGAGCTCACGAGCCGAGTACTTCCAAGCATGAGCTTGGCTCGTTTATTAAACGACCTCGAAAATGAAGCTTGAGCTCAGCTTGTTTACTAAACGAACCGAGCTCAAACGAGCTTTTATCGAGCCGAGCTTCGAGCAGCTCTTGAACGACTTGGCTCATTTGCAGCCCTAAGGCCGACCACATGACCGGTTGTAACCCCTTAGGCCTCGTTTGGTACGCAGAATGGAAGGGAAATGAAATCAATTCCTTGTCATTTTCTTTTCTTTGAAATTTTTTATTTTTATTGATTTTTCTTTTCGTTGTTTGGAAATGTCAAAAATTTTTAAAAGAAAAATGATTACTTTAATGTGAAAAAATGATTCCTTCCTTGGATTGATGAAATCACTCTCTTATAAAAATGATTACTTTAATCTTCCATTGAAAATTATTTTTCTTTTCTTCTCAATTTCTTTGCCACTCAAATATAAAAAAGTAATCACCAAACGAGAACTTAGGTTGTGTTTGGTTCATTGTAATGTAATCGTAATCGTAATGGAATTGGATTTGTAATGTAATTGAGTTAGTAATGTAATGGAATTACAATTACATTACTATGTTTGGTTGAAACATGTAATCAAACCATGTAATGTAATGTCAATTGCATTCATATGTTTGGTTTACCATGTAATGTAATTAAGTTTCTAATTTAATATTTTTTTTAAATATAACATAAAATTTAAAAAGTTGATCATTAAAAATTTTAAAAGAAAAAAATAAAAATAAATAATAAATAAATAAGAAGAAAATAGTTTGTTTTCTGCTAAAAAAAAGACCAAAAACGAAAAAAAAACGAAAAATGTGAAAACCATAAAAAGTGACCAATAATGATAAAAAAAATGACTAAAAACAAAAAAAATTGACCAAAAAAACAAAAAATCAAAGGAAAAAAAGACGAAAAACGACAAAAAAAAACGACAAAAAAGGATAAAAAAGAGCAAAAAAATAAAAAAAGATAAAAAGGAACAGAAATGAAAAAAAAAAACGAAAATACGAAAAAGACCAAAAACAAGAGGGAATTAAAACGAGCAAAAAACGACAAAAAGATTTAAAAACGTGCAAAAAAAAATCCAAAAAACAACAAACAGAAAGAAAAAACGAGCATAAACAACAACAAAAAGTGAAAAAAGACCCAAAAAAGGATTAAAAAAGTGACAAAAAACGTACAAAATCGACCAAAAAGGATAAAAGACGATAAAAACGTGAAAAAAATGGTCAAAAGACGTACAAGATCGACAAAAATCGATAAACAACATGCAGAAATGGCAAAAAATGTGCAAAATCGACCGAAAACGAAAAAAAATTGTAAAAAATTGACCAAAAACGATAAAAAAAAAGCGTGCAAAAAGGGAAAAAGACGTGCAAATAAAACAAAACCGATAAAAAATGTGCAAAACCGACAAAAAATGTACAAAATCGACAAAAAAGATTTAAAAAGTGCAAAAGTGACAAAAATGGCCAAGAATGTACAAAAACGACCAAAAATCGAAAAAAAACGGTCAAAAACGAGCAAAAACGACAAAAAAATAAACAAAAATAAACAAAAACAAACAAAAAGGGCAAAAAATAACAAAAATGAAAAAAAAATCAAAAACTAAAAAAGGGGCAAAAAACGAACAAAAACGGAAAAAAAAAAACGACAAAAAATTACAAAAACGACAAAAAAAATAAAAAACGAAAAAAAAATGACAAAAAACGAACAAAAACGACAAAAAAACGAACAAAAAGGCAAAAAAACGACAAAAACAAACAAAAACAACAAAAAATGACTAAAAACGAACACAAAGACCAAATTATAACATACCAACCTTCTGCTTAAGTTGTAATGTAATTGCGATTACATAGGTTTTATGATGTAATTGAGTTTAGAAAAAACTGATGTAATGTAATCAAACTTGTAATCGCGATTACATTACATCTATAAAAAATTTGTCCAACCAAACACCCAAGTTAGATTGACAAGATAATACCAATTATATTACGTTGTCCAATCCTGCAAACCAAACGGGCCCTTAGTTTAGTTGCGGGGGTCGTAGGCATAACATTGCTGTTGGTGGGCTGTTGAACAGAGCTATAGTAGACGTGGGGTGGGGGTGGCAACGTACACAAACTGACAAAATAGCCTCTCGCTCCGTTTCCGTAATTAATTGCTCTCGCTCTCTCTCTCTCTCTCTCTCTCTCGTGGGGCGGGCTATGAAAGATGAGACTGTGACGTATTTTCTATGTCATGGCTTTGATCAGCATCGATGCACGCACTACCACACAGGTGAAGAAGAAGGAAACGAAGAAGAAGATGAGAGGTTGGAGCAAGACTGAGGAGACACTCCATAGCCTCCTATTTATCCTTCCAGGATTCTTATTCAATAATTGTCGATGGACTCATGAGTTCTTAATTTTAATAACTCAGCCATTAGATTATATGTATTTTGTTTCTTAAATTTTATCAAGGATCTATACAGAAAAAGTAAGAACATAAATACAAAAATTAAGCAACGTGCCATAACTATATTACAAGTTCTAGTCGAATTCCTCTAATCGAAATTCCCACCAAATGGGTCAAGTCAAGGTGTGATTAGTGTCGGTCCGGGCCGGACCGTGGCCCAGAAAATCGGACTGAATCGGACTTGGTCCGGATCCAGTATGAACTAGAGGGAGAAGCGGACCGGGCCTAGGCCGGCCCGGCCCAATGACTCGGATTGGGTAGGGCTGGGCCGGACCGATCCGGTTCAGCGGGCGGGGCGGGCCGGTCCAATTTTTTTTATTTAAAGTTTTTTTTAGTTTTTTTTTGGTTTGTTTTGTTTTGTTTGTTATTTTATTTGATTTAAAGTTTTTTTTGTTTATGTTTTAAATTTTATGTTCTTTTGTTTTGTTTTATTTTATTTTAAGTTTATTTTGTTATTTTGTTATTTTCTAGTTTCTTTGTTCTTTTCTAAGTTTTAATTTTATGTTCTTTTTTACTTCCTCCTTTATTCGGGCTTGTTTGCTTGTCATATGCGGAGTTAAAATTTTTTTGTTTCAAGTTTATATATTTTTGTTATTTTTTGTTTATTTTTTGAAGATGGGCTGAAATAGTAAAGACAATGAAGATATAGCAGAATTATTATTACTAGGATTATCAAAAGATATAAATAAATAGCGCCTGCAATTACAGAACCTCTGTGTGGAAATTTCAAAGTTTTTAGACAGATAATGCGCTTTTGCAACATCCATTGTGAATCTATGTAGTGTGCCGTGATACAAATATAAGCATAATTTTGCTTATTTGTCCAAATATCAGAAGTAATAACTATTTTACTAACATGCGACAAACTTTCTTTTAAAACAACTTTTATTTCAGTAAAATTTCTCTTAGCCTCTTTTCTAGCAGCGCCTCTAGTAACTTTACTAAAACATGAATTTAAAAAAAAATTGTGACATAATCATATAAAGATTCACTTTCACCTGAAGTAAATGGAAGTTCATCAGCAATAATATATTTAGCCAATTCAGTTTTATGACGAGCACCTGAATAAGAAAAATGTACTCATTGAAGAACCCGCGACACCGCCAAAACTTATCTGAGTTTGGGTCGCTGGAATTGAGCCCGGGCCGTAGCAGATTTCATGGTGTCTTGATATGGTACCCGTGTCACCTCCCCTCTTCAATTTGTATATGTTGGAACATTTCTTGCATTTTGCCGCGTACAGAACTGGTTCTCTTTTCTGATCTAAAACAAGTGAGCCATCAGGTTTAGTTTCATCAGGTATAACAAAATTTTTTCAATACTTTGACTTTTTCTTCCTCTTTACAACATTTGGGATACAACTAGCAACTTCAGGAGATAAACCACTTAAATCCTCAGGAAAATAATTTTTCTCAAAAAAAAAAAAACTATTATAATATACATAAGTATGTCCGGAAGCGTCAGTAGGTTGGTTTGAACCTTGTCCGACTATTTAAAAAAGACAAATAAAAATAATTTAGCAGAGAGGGAGGATACCAAAAATAAAATAAACCGAAAATTATTTTTTCTCAAAAGAGAGAGAGAGAGGAAGGAAAGAAAACTATTTTTTGAATGTAAAAATAAAGAAAAACAATTAGAAAGAGGAACAAAATAAATTTCTTGAAACCTTCTTGAGAGTTTGAATTTTTTTTTTGGATGGTTAGAATGCTATGTGTTTAAAAAAAATGATATTTATGGCCTATTTATAAAAATTTTTTGAAGCCAAATTACCCCTCCCCCCACCCAAATATAGTTGTTGTAAATGTTTATACCCCAAAAAGGGTCATATAGTGGGGCTAATTTGGTCAAAACCCCCCTCCCCCCAACCCAAAATGGTCAAAAAATTTGAAAAAAAAATAAAATACCATGAAAATCGGTTCAACCGGGCTGTGCGGGTCGGTCCGGCCGGGTCCGACCGGACCATCCGTTACATTCAAAAAAAAAAAAAAAATATATGGTCGGGCTGATCCGGGTCGGACTCGAGTACGGTTTCTTGGGCCCGGACAGGCCCCAAGGGAGGTCGGACTGGTACGGGCCGGACTGACTTCCGGGTCGAACCGGACGAAATTTGCTGCGGGCCCGGGCCGGGTTCCGGGCCGTTCGGCCCTAATCTCACCGATATATACTCCAACAAGCGAGAACTAACATTTAGGAACGTAGATAGGTCTACGTTACTGTAAACCAAAAAAAAAAAAAAAATTAAAATTAGGGGTTAAATTAAAACTTTATATTCTAAACAATTCAAAATTTTCAACAATTTTATTTTAATACTCACATCCAGTTAGTTATTTTTTCTTTTTTTTAAAAACAAATAAAAACAACACAACCTCTCTGAGAAGGTGTGGCGGCATTTCACGGAGCAGATTGGCATTCACATTAGACGAGATTTGGCATTGTTGTCGACTACTGAAGTTATTCTGGGTATGAATAACCAGGACCAGAAGATATATCGACAAGTCAGACTCAGCCTTCTTTCGGTAGTCTGGCATGTGTGGAAGGAGCGTAATGGTAGAATTTTTGAAGGACATGTTACTCACATGTCTGGTCTCAGTAATAATATCCAGAATGACCTTTCCTTCATGGAAAATGAGTAGTATTAGAAAATAGTGATTATTCTGAGATTGTAAAGATAGATTTGTACAGTTGATTTTGTTTAATAAAACTACCTTTGCTTCAAATATATATATATATATATATATATATATATATATATATATATATATATATATATTTTTTTTTTTTTTTTTTTGCTTCAAATATATATATATATATATATATATATATATATATATATATATATATAAGAGTATTAGAGTTATTAATTATGGAAGGCAAACCTCCTTGCATCAGCAACCAAATCCCATGTCATTGTTCTTCTGTTTTAGCATATAGCTGACACTGGAGATTAGGAAGTCGTATAGTTTCTTGTTCTTCCTGCAACCGTTAATCTCTTCTTGGGCCATCCATTTGCTAACCATAGTTATTATCGTTCACTTCATATTTATTCTTCCGCAGCCCATTGCCAAGCCCAACAGCTACAACCCTAACCCAACCGTTAGCAATTCAATCTTGCAGCACTGTGCGTACGTTTGTTCACTTTGTTGCGTTTCTGGAGCAGCAGACTGGTACGACCCAATCGACGACCATCACCAGCTGTCGATCGATGCTCTCTCTCCCTCTCCCTCTTAGCTGCTACCACGTTCGGACTTGACCAGTCGATGCCACCGGTAACCTCGGCTTGTTTCAGTCTCACCGGAGTCCCCTCCTCTTCCCTCTTACTGGTATTGGTCTCTATTTCCTCCTTTTCTGTGTTTTGCTCTTCAAGGAGTATCATATAAGTTTTGTACACGTTGGGTTGCTTGTGTTCGAGTTCTAGCTTTATATATGGGCATTGTTGTGTACTGTTCGTGGAGTTTGGGAGTCATGGTGGGATTAATAACTATAGTTTAGTATGAGCCATGCAATTAAGGAACAAGCTCTCAACGTGCTAGTGTGGTTGTAGGGAATGATATATTTGTAGAGTAATGCTATTTGTACCTCCAAATTGTCCCAACAATGCATCGCTCATGTGGCAGCTGACATTGTATGTTAAATAATATTATGTGTCATCTGACCGATGACATGTCAAATTTTAACCCAAAAAGTTAATTACCCAATTTTGTCCATATTAATTTAATGTTAATATTAATTAATGTTAATGTTAACGATAATATTAATTTTAATGTTAAAGTTAATGTTAACATTAATTTTAATGTTAATTTGAATTTGAATTTGAATTTGAATTTGAATTTTAAAATTTGTCACGTCAGCTGCCATATTAACATATCACGTCAGCTGCCACGTAAGGAGGGACGATTTGGAGGTATAATTTGGAGGTACCAATAGCATTATTCATATTTGTATGGTACTCCATAATAGAAGGGAATGGCTGGAACATTGAGTACATGTGTTGCACTGTGAGTGTTCTTCTTATGTACATTACGGAAGTGTCTTTTGTGAAAGAGAAGTGGAGAATCTAATCTATTGGTGAAGAGGAGAAGAACCAGTATGAATAGCTATAGGTTAGCAATGGCAACATAACATGGAGATGGTGTTAATTTTGTATAGTATATAATGTATGCATAGTTATGGACTTATGTAGTGCATGTGTAACTAAATGGCCTTCTTGGTGCTTGCTGGGTTTGAGTGACGAAGAATATTATGTTGCACAGAAGGGGGAGAACAGTATATTTCTGTGGGTGCTCGGGTAGGTATAGAAATGGCCTAGCTAAAGATGTGTCTTCACATGTGGTTTGGTAATAGGAATATAATGGATTTAGATCACTGTGTGTGGTTGAGGAATATGCAAAATAATAATAATAAGAGGACAGTAGGTTAGATGCAGCAACCCATGAAAAATTATACTTGATCATAATTTTTTTCTTTTTTGAAATAACACGAACACACACAATTGGGAGGCTCGAACCTTGTCGGGCCCTCCGGATGTCTGCTCTAATACCACTAGTCTAGAGAGCTCGGACTGATCATAAATTGTTGGTGTAAGTGGAATGGGCCATTGTTAATATATAAGCTCGTAGACAAAGTTACAATAAATATATATATATATATATATATATATATATATATATATATATATATATATATATATATATAAAATTAAATATTTAATTAGCCCTATATTTATTCTCTAGGTTACTTGGGAATCTTGGACTCGGGCTATATACCAGCTTCTTCTTCTTCCAACTTTCGGACCCAGACAAGTATACCTTGCCACTATGTTAAATTCTTGTTCAGTTACATTTCTATCTGCCTGCTATTTAAATTAATATATTGCATGTGCGTGTCCGAGTACAACTTTGGGTGCAACCAACGAGATACGTTGGCTCTCCATTTTCTAACCTAGGTTATAGGAGACTACCCTGTTTGCCATTGATTGTAAAAGTACAGAACAATTATCGGAGGACTGAACTTAGACTCACAATACAAACTCGCTCGTACAAAGAAAACCTAGGGACGAAAACCTAGGTACAGCAGTCTAAGTACGATTGTTTATTTTAGATTCTGGGGGGTGACGATAGAGGCTCGGGAAAGCGACGGCCGCTCTGCCTTACTCCTTGGACGATCGGTACGCAGCCTTGACTCGGGGAAGATCTGCTTGGTCGTTGACGAAGAAATGCCTTCTTGCTCTCTCTCTCTGATTGCTCTCCGGGCTTCTCTCTCTCTGGGTATATTCTCTCTCTGACTATGGGGGAAGTCTCCCTGTGTATACGTATTCTTCTCTGATTCTTTTTTTGTATCTCTCCCCCTCTTACAAGGGAATGACACCTTGCTATTTATAATAGTGGGATGTGATCGCTAGGGTTGCCAATGATTAGCTCTTGGAGATGGCGGCGGCCTGGGGATTGATCAATCCAGGCCGTTCGTTTCTGATTGTGACGAATCATCAGAACCATTAAGGGTAGATTACACCAAATCTCCATTAGCAATTAATGCTGATTGGCATAAATCTTCCTTATAATGATTCTCTCATATCTGCGAATAAATCAAATTTATTCTCCTGCCACGTGCCCCAGATCATTGGGATTCGACCCGATCTTGGATTGCCATAAATCTGGGAGATTGATCGGCTGAGGACACGTGTCCTGAGAGCCAATGGTGAGACTGGAACCACATGCAGATTGGGCCGCATGAGATTTGGGCCGCATGAATTTTGGGCCGCATAAGACTCGGGACACGTGTCAGGGCTGTCTGGGCAGTGGTCCCCTCCTTCAGACTTCTGAACCATATGATGAGCCGCATGAACCGCATAATGGTGTGTCTGCTTGAGCCGCATGGGCATGATCTTCTTGAGCCGCATAGGGATGATTCCACTCGAGCCGCATGGGACAGCTTCACTCTAAATCGCATGGGAAGTCTTCACTTCGAGCCGCATAAGCACACCCACGTGGCAGGGCCACGTGGCATTTTGTTGTTCTCGAGGGATCGTGTCAGAGATTTCTTTCTTCCCTAGAGATTCATCATCATGACAGAGTCATAATTACCTGCTTTGGTGTCAGGTCTGTCAACTTTTCAGAGGGGTCAGCCGTCAAAGCAATTAATGCAGCATAGATCGGAGGGGAGCACTGTCACGCCACATGTCTTCTGAGCCGCATGGAATGCCTCCGGCCGCATAGCTCCTTATGCCGCATGACTCCCTGAGCCGCATACGTTTTATGAGCCGCATGAGTCTATTTTTTAGTATTTTCCATGCTTCTACAGGACCCCCTTCAAAGTTTTCAATTTGTAAAATTAAAATACTTTGAACAAGAAGCATGGCTGTTGACCGCATATGCAATCCCGACCGCATAAGAGTTCTAGCCGCACGAATGTG